>PVJH01003042.1:119059-152075 GCA_004026705.1 Nesogale talazaci | reverse complement strand
TTTAAAAATCATGAAACAGTGTTGAAACTCTTCCTATTTGCGTATTAGTTTCGATGAATGTCACTTACTTTTATCATTATGTTCAGAAAAACATTGAAGCCTCAAAGGCCCCAGCAATTTGGAGTGTTGAACTAGTGAATACCCTAAAAGCACTTCCGACAGAAGGAATGCATTACTTAGAGAGAAGTTTCCAAAACCGACTGGGAGAACCTAAGCACACATGGAGAAGAACACTGATCTCCGTCCTTGTCCACACTGTTAACCCTGCGGCAGTCCCTGGCCATGGGCCGACTGTCACTCCACCACTGTCCAGCAGGAAAGTGCACCATGCCCCAGATTCACCACCTTGTAGGTTGCTACTGTTTTCTCTTCTTTACTGAAAGGTAGCACTGAGCCGGGCTTTACCCACGACAGGCCAGCAGCACGAACACTTGCATTATGCGGTTCTCCAGGCTGCTTCTGAGTCAACCTCTTCTCCCTGGCCTCATTGTGTACAGCAGGATTCCATGGAGAAAAGCTCATTGCATAGGGGCCTTCTAGTTTAGGTTGGCCAAACAAATGAGCCGTGCACGCCTTAACACTGCCAACCACTTTACTTTTAAAAAGTTGGACATCTTTTTTTTTTTTTTTGGTACTGTACTGCAGCCTCTGGGTTCAGGGGGCTTGTTGTGTCCATCTTGTAGAAAACGCTCCTGCATACATTAACACTTGCCAGATATGATTATGGCTCTATCTTCATTTTGCAAATGCCCTCTTCACAGCCAGTTCACCTGAGGTGGGCTCATCTGGTGGGTGAAAGACAGGGCTGTCGAACACCAAGCATGGACAGTCCCTGTCTGGGTCATTATCAGGGATGTAAACTGTAAACTTCAAGACTCCATCCTGATAAAGTCCATGCCATATGAATATTACTCCAAACCACACTAACGCAGAATGGCAAGATGGCTGCACATAACCTCCTGGTAACTTCTGCTTCACAACCCAGGTACATTCTGCAGGAAGAGGGTATTCCAGGCAGAAGGGCCCATAAGAAGCATGGGTGCCATGTGTTCATTGTACTGCCGGAGATGGAGACATAGGCTTAGTTGTGGGCAAAGCATTTTGGGAAATTGAATAAAGTGACCAGATGTCCACTTTTTAACAAGTTAACAATGTCCCGCGGCATTTTAAAATGAAAATAAATATATTACAATACTATTTTTGCATTCTATGAAAATTTTTTGTTGCTTCATATAGACCAAATTTTTAATCAAGAGCCTCCCCCGCCTCTGGTCAATGGTGTCCTGCTTAAAATCTGGTCACTTTAGAATAGAAGACAGTTGTTTCTTTGGAACAGTGCATGGCTGGTTTCCACGTCCCCTGGTAAATGCTTCTCTTCACCAGTAGATTGTTTGCGCACAGAGCTTATAGACATGCTCCAGAAAGGGTTCATCATGTGTACTCTGAGCAAAGATAATCTGTGGCCTGGATCATCAAACTCCCGTCCTTTACCAGACGATCTGGCAGTGCGCCACCCCCATGCTCCCTCAGTGCAATGCTCATGGCCACCAAAAGCTGTTGTCGCCAGCAGTCAGCATCTCTGCCACAACACCAGACCGGCCCCTGCTGGGTCCCCCAGGAACTCTCTTGTAAACATGCCAAACCCCCGATCGATACAGAATCATCCGACTGTCACAGAAATACCACAAGCGGACTTGAAAGACCAGCAATTTATCTTCTCATGGTCCAGGAGGCTGACCTCACTGCCATTGAGTTGATGCCAACTCAGAGAGACGCTGCAGGACAGGGTAGAAATGCCCCCTGTGAGTTTTTGAGGAGTAGAAAGCTCTGTCTTTCTCCCTTGGACCAGCTGGTGGTTTTGAACATCGCACCTTGTGGTTAGCAGTCTTCGACTGGATAGCAACTATGCCCCCAGGAGGCTCCAAGTCCCCGAACAGGGTGGGGCTCTAGAGAGAGGTCCTTGTCTGTTTTAACTGCTGTTCTTGTGTGCTGTCACTTCCGAGTCATGCTGTGTTGTGAGGTCCAATTGAGCCAGTCCGGACTCTGCTGCGCCGCGCGAGCGAAACACCGCACGGTCCTGTGCCAGCCTCTCGGTTCTTGTGCTGGGTCAGTATGTGCTGTCGTCAGCCCTGGGGCCGTCCATCTCATCGTCCTCTTTCTCCTGCCCCACAGCGTCTCTAGGGTGCCATCTTTACCGCCGACAATTGCCAGGCCACAGAGTTCCTGGTGGACTTGAGTCACGAAAGGTTCCCAGTGAGCACTTTAGCCATCGTGCCTCCAGGGCTTCTTAGTCTGCCAGCAGCAGGTAACCGTGGGAGCTCCTGGGCTTGCAGGCACATCTGCCTTTGTGCATGGTTAGCTCTGGATTGATGCTCCCCAGAACCCAAAAACGGATCAGGGTTGGGACACTCCTAGCACTGACGTGGCCTCATTAACACAACAGAGAAAGCCCCATTTCCAAACAGGGTGACATCTACTGGGGGCAGGTTTTGGGATCCCAACACATATTTCTTTGAGTGTGTGTGGGGGGGGTGGGCATTGTCACCCCACCTCTTCACCCTGTTCTGTCCTGCTGCTCTTTTAGTTTTCTGAATGGTCCTATCCCCCAGGCCCCAGGGCTGCTCCTGCCTTTGCTGTGGAGTGGATCTCGACACATGGTGACCCTACAGGACAAAGCAGAACTGCCCCCTGCAGTTTTCAAAACTCTCTCTCAGCTTTATGGCAGTCAGTCATTCCAGCTTTCTCCCGTGGGGCAATCGGTGGGTTCAAACTGCTGACCTGTGGGTTCATAGCAGACAGCTCCGCCACGGCACTACCAGGGAACCCTCCCCCAAGCTCTTTGGGACATCAAAGAGTCATTCCCCACACCTGTTCCAGCACAGCTACCCTCTCACTGAATTTTCAGGACCACTACCTTCTCACTGATGTCTACCAAAGGCTTGATCATATCTGTGTTTCTAATTCTGTCCTTTCCACTGTCGTTTACGGGAAAGGATTTTTACAAAAGGCGCCTCTGAGAAGAATGGCAGGTGTGCACGGGAGTCAGGCATGGGGTCTACCAGGTTTCCATCGTGGCAGATACCCATTCGGCAACCAGAGCTCCTTAGCCAAAGATCCCCACAAAAACAAACAAGGAAAGCACCTCACTGCTATCAAATCTATTCGTATTCCCAGTGATCCCACAGCATGGAGTAGAAGCGCCCCTGTGGGTCTCCGAGATCAGAGGGAGGAGGGGGTGGGCATCACTGCCTCTGGTGGTCGTGGGAGCTACCCAGCGCTGCTCCTGATTGCTGCCGCTGGATTTGAACCGCCAAGCCCACGGGCCACAGTCCAGCACTCAACCACTTACGCCACCAGGGCTCAGCCGAGACCGTTACTCTTTATGGGAGTCAAAAACTTTGTCTTTCTCCTGCAGAGCAGCACGTGGCTTCAAACTACTGTCCCTGAGGTTAACAGCTCAATGCATAACCACTGCCCTGCCAGGGCTCCTGTATCGATCTGAAGCAAATGTACAATCACACACCAGGGGGCTTCAGAAAGTTCATGGTAAAATTCCATGATCTTTTCACTTCATTTTCCTACGCATGTTTTGAAGTCCCCTTGGATATGAACACCCCCTCCCTTAATTCAGTGCGGATTTGTACGCCCATTTCTCCCGTCTTTCCTATGCGCCGGTGATACTTCTGACTCGGTGGGCCCCCATCCTTTCTGCAAGGACAGCCTCAACCAAGGGGAGGCGTGAAAATAAGGGTGTGCACATTACAACTATGTTATGTGTCTCCACCACAAACAACTGCTTTCTTTGCTTTGGCTGTCCCCCCCTTCTGGGGGTGGGTTTCCCTTGTCCCCCGTTGCTGAGATAATTTGCAGTCTCCGACTTCATTAACTGCATCCCCCCCTCCAGCCTTGGGACAAAAAAAATGGGCCAAAAATGTTCAAAAGAACATATGGAGAACCCATTAATGCTGGCCCTAATTGTACCAATTCAACCCCCTCAATAACTCTAATTAAAACCTGTCTGTGTGGGACGCGGAATGGCGACACAGCTGTCATTCTGAACAATCGCAGGACAGAGCGGAGTGGGGAAAGGTCTCCATCGGCAATTTGGGGTGCTGGTTGTTATAGAGAGGGTCGGTGGCAGAGGATTAAGAGAGGGGTGCCATCGGACTGGGGGACCTTGCAAAGGTCTTCCATGTCAGGTCACAGTTTGAAATCTGAAGGCTTTTAGCTTCCCACCCCTGCCCCCCCCCCCCGCTAGCCCCCCTCCTCCTCTTCCCCTCGGGCAGGCACACCTGCAAGCCCACTGGAAGGGGCCATGACCACCAGACACATGGACACCACAAGTTGTCTGAAACATCTGAAAGAAAGGGGGGCGGGGGCGAACCCACCCAATGAAACCACACACCCCAAAACGAGGACTTTCCCCCGTCTTTTAGGGTCCAGCTGCACTTTGCCGGGCACCATAAATAACTCTGCAATGACATTAATTGGTTGCATATTTGTTGACACGGAAGGAGCGGTCCTTGGGCTTGGGGGAGGCGGCTTTCGGCAGCAACTGCGCGCTCAGCCCTCTGCCACTCCTCCCTGGCTGTGCTCCAGTCCCCCAGGTCGGTTTTGTGGATGGGGAGAAGTGGTAGGCCCACAGACCCATTTTGGAATAAGGCCTGAAAGCCCCCCGACTTGACTCCTGCTGACTCTGTTGGCTGTCCCTGGGCCTGCTGATCTCCGGGGTTTAGAAGCTCCATCCCCACCCCGGGAAAGCCTGAGAAGCTGGTTCCTGGCAACTGGACTCGATAGCGTCTAATTCCTCTTGGAGGCAGGGGGTGTGATGGGCTCCTTGTCAGGCGTATTGTTTGGGTCAAATGAGAACTTGCTAGACCTTTGCCAGAATTCTCCCCAACCTTGGATTCTTCCAACGACTCGACCCACCCCGTGGAGTCTCTCAAATTCCATTCCAACAGATCTTGGTTACCCCCTTCGCTCCGCTTCAGCCGGCAGGGCACAGCTTGACAACCCGCTCTCTGTGGGCCAGGATGACCTCACGGAACTGGGTGGAGGGCATGGGGAGAGAGAGACGGAGCCCCAGCTGGCAAGAAGGGTTGGCGGCAGACCAGAGGCGCAGGCTTTGCTTTCCCTTTCTCCAGTCAGCACCGAGAAATTCCTTGGGAGCCGTGGCCTAGGGCTCCTCCGAATGAAAGCACCGAGTGTCAAATGCTGCGGAAGCAGGTCCAGCCCACAGGGACCCAATGCTCGCTCAGCAGAGCCCAACCCTGCCAACCGGGCGCTGTCCTCGCAGTGGTTCTGCCCCACCCTGAGGTTCATCCCCCTTGTCGAGGCTCCTCCTTGCCTCTGCCGACCGACCTTCGACTTCACCAAGCCCTTCAGGCACTGGCCTCTCTCGACAACTTCTCCCAAGTCTTGCGATCCTTGCTGCTGGGGAGCGTTTCCCAGACAGCTTTGTTCGTTCTTCTGGCAGTCTCCAGTCGCTTCGATTTCCTCTGCCCACGCCAAGATGTAAGGGCAGCAACGCCTCCACTCGGACACGGTGTGGTGAAGAGAGCGTCGGCGTGGAAGTGAGCAGACCCCTACCTCTATTGTACCTTGTTGCAGAGCGGGAACGGTGGTTACCTTCTTGCCTGCTAACTGACGGGTCAGGATGAGATCTACCAGTCACTGCCCGGGAGGAAGTTGTCGCCATGCTGCAGAGACGACAGCCTTTGGAAGCCTAAGGGGCAATTCTTCTCTAGCCAATGGGGACGCCGTGACTTGGAGGCAACTTCAGTGCAACAGGCTGGGTTTGATTTTTTAAATCATGATAAGTTCGTTCCCCCCAGAGGGGAAGACAAGAAGGATCGACGCAGTGACTGCAACAACGGCTTCAAACGTTTGCAACCACTGCGAGGACCGCCCAGGACGGGTCAGGGTTTAGGTCTGTTGTCCAATAGGCTCTCTTTTCAGTGAGACCTAACAAGAAGTAAGCACACACAAGTTAGTGCCACGAAAGCTAGTTCCTTGTTAGCAAATGTCCTTTTCCTGTGAACCCGGTGGGGAGAAGAACCTTCTCGATGGAGGCCTCTGAGTTCCTAGCTGCAAAATAAGGAGACTGTCCTGCAAACTCTGCAAGAGGAAAGCAGGTTAGAGAACCTGGGCAGCCCTGGCCACACTGGCCCCCCTTACGAATCCTGCAGCGAGCTAGGCCTGTTGCAGGCCGCTTCCTCTGTGATTGCTGCTCCTGCCGGTCCAGTGTTGTTTCCTCAGCCCTCTGTGGGGCTCTGTTCTTCACGGCTTCCAAATCTCTGCTCAGATGCCACCTCATCAGCGAGTACTTCCTCGACTTCCTCTCCCCACCATCCTCTGCCACCCTGACCTGCGTGATTTTTGCTCCGGTGCTTTCTGCCCCCTGAACATAGCCGTTGATTCATTTGTTGTCCATCTTCCTGTGTTGTACTGTGCCTGTTTATTTTCTTTATTTTTTCAAAGCCATGTCCCTGGGAGCTCATACACAGAGCATATCATTCCATAACCCAAGCAGATCCAGCTGTATTTTTAAATAGCAGAGACCTTTCTTTTGTTCATTCTTGTATTCATAGTTCTCTGTGCGTCTGTATGTGTATATCAAGTTAGGGTTTCTGAGGCGGTATCTATCGTTATGGGAGCAGATCGCCTCAACTTTCTCCTGTGGAGCTGGTTGTGGATTCGAACCGCCAATGCTGTCAGGTCCGATGCTTACCTGACAGTGGCACCAGAGGCCTTTCCAGAGCTGTGTCAAACCAAAAAACCACACTCGCTGCCATTGAGTTGAAGGCGACTCATAGCGGCCCTATAGGACAGAGTAGAACTGGCCCTGTTGGTTTCCTCGAGACCGTCATTCTTTTTTTTTTTTTTTGGCATCACTGCTCTCTGGTGGAGGGAGGAGGAGGCCCAGCCCCACTGCTGGAATTGAACCTCCGTCCTAGTGGGCCGCGGTCCCACGCACAAGCACTATGCCACCGGGGCTCAGCCCAGAGACAGTCATTCTTTATAGGAGTAGCAAACCCATCTTTCTCCCTAGGCATGGCTGGTGGTTTCCAACTGCTGCCCTGGCAGAGGCTCTCTGATAGACAATCAGGGAGAGAATGCCTGACTCTAAATACTTGTTGCTTTCAGTTACTTCATAGTAGCTGCATTGCAAGCCAGTTGCTTTTATCTTCTACTTTCCAAATTGGGACTTCTAGAGTAGTGGGTAAGAGTGGCGTTTGACACCAAAGAATAAAAAAAATCATATCATTGTGAACGGGGGTACCGCGGAGTGGAGACCCAGAGCCTGTCTGTAGGCAACTGGACATCCCCTTACAGAAGGGTTGCGGGGAGGAGACAAGCCAGTCAGGGTACAGTATGACACTGATGAAACCTACAACTTTCCTCTAGTTCTTTAATGCTTCCTCCCCCCACCCCACCTCCCCTATCATGATCCCAATTCTGCCTTACAAATCTGGCTTGACCGAAGCATGTACATTGATACAGACAAGAGCTGGAAATCCAGGGAATCCAGGACAGATGAACCCTCAGGTCCAATAATGGGGTGGGGTAGAAAGGGGGGATTGATGACAAGGAGCTACATATATCCTCCTCCCTGAGGAATGAAAAACAGAAAATTGGGTGAAGGGAGATGTCAGACAGTGTAAGATATGATATAATAATAATAATAATAATAATAATAATAATAATAATAAATTATCAAGGGTTTGCGAGGAAAGGGGTTGGGGAGGGAGGATAAAAATGAGGAACGGACACCAAGGGCTCAAGAAAGCAAAAGTTTTGAGAACGATGAGGGCAACAGACGTACAAATCTGCTTGACATAATGGTGTATGTATGGATCGTGGTAAGAGCTCTACAAGCGCCCAATAAAATGATTTTAAAATAAGCATGGCCTTTGAAGAGATAAGTCAGAGCTGACAGGACAGCCACTACCAACAACAGCCAACGCTCACAAAGTAAACATGTAGCCAAAAGAGATCCTTGAAAATAAAAAGCAACGTTAAGCCTTCCGGTGAAAACGAAGAATGAAAATGACTGAGCGGTGGCCTCTCTAATTAATTTTCTGAGCTCCCCTGCCCAGCCAGCAAGGATCTGGTGGGAAAGCAGTGACATTAGCACATGGCAATGACCTTGGAGTCTGCCTGAAAGAACAGACTTACAACTGGAGGAGGCTATCTCTAAGTGAATGCCAAGCACACCTTTCTCTGATAAAGGTGTGAAATAACATTGTGCCCTGACGTATTCGCTAGTGAGGCCCGGGAGTCACCATGGTTCATCAAGAACAGAAATATCATGTGTTTCATGTTCCTGTTCTCTTTAAACAACTTGTATAATCCACAGGCACTTGTGTCTTTACTAGTGATACATGGTAAATAAATTCTCAGATACAAAGAAATATATTGTCATCAAGCTGATTTCCACTCATGTGGCCCTGTGTATAACAGCATGCAACTACTCCAGAGGGGTTTGCATGGCTGTGATCTTTTTTATTTTTTAAGACAATTTTTTTCTTGTGAATTGGAGGAGGCTTATGGAACAAATCGGTTTCTTGCCAGCAATTCAAACAGATTTTGTTTCATGTTATTGATTGAGATCCTGCAATTTTTTTTTGCCAACCTTTCCCTTTATTTTCATCCCCTCCACCCAAGTTAATAAGTATCTACTTCTAGTCATTGATTTATCTTCCCTTCCTCTCTCACCCCTAGTAACCATCAAATAGTTTTACTCTTACTTCTTGACCTTTTATCATCGTGATTTTTCACAGTGTTTGTCCTTCCAGGTTCATCTATGCTACCTGATGTTTTCATAGATTCATCGCTAATCTTTAACACTGTCTGGCAACCTGCTGTGGGGAAGAGTTGAGGCTTTTACTCCCGGGGAGTTACAGTGACGGCTCAGCAGCTCACAGGGGCAGTTCTTCTCCGTCCTAAGGGCACACTCGGAGTCAGCATCGTCTGGACGGTTGGTTTTTGGTTTTGAGTATCCCATTGCATATATGTATCATAGTTTATTTATCCAGTCTCCCACAAGCAAGCATCGTTCTTTCCATCTTTGTGGTATTATTAATAGTGCTGTGATGAAGAGAGGTATGCATACACGGGGGTACTGCTTGCACCCCTCCCAAACCAGAATTGTGCTGAGGGGAGTGAAGCTTTTGTAGTACAAATGGAGCAACTCACTCTGAGTTAGTGCACCCAGTGGTGTCTCCTGAGAAGGTTCTTTCTGGTCACAGTGAATTTTTTGGTAAAAGCAGCCACTTTTTTTTTGTGATGGCTGATGGAAGAGGACAGCAAGAATCTGTAAAGTTTTGTTTCCTGCTCAGGAAAAATGCTGCAGAAACAGTTGTATGTTGAACACAGCTTGCAAAGACAGCACTATCGGAAAAACTCAAGTCTATGAGTGGTTTTCTCATTTCAAAAAAGGTGAAATGCTGATCTATGATAAGCCTCATTCTGGACATCTGTCAACTTCCTGAGCGCATGAAAATCTTGGCTTGTAGTGCATTTGGAATTTGTTCTGCCAGGTCAGACTGTTAATCAAGCTTTCTATTTAGAGGTTCTGAAAAGATAGTGAGAATACTTTGAAGATGACAAGGTTGTTTTGTAAAAAAATTTAAATATATAGCTTTGAAAAAATTGTTTTGGGGGTTACCCCTTCATATATATATTTCTGTCATCACTCTCAGATATGTACCAAGTGATGGAATTGCTTAGTCATCTGAGATTTCTATTTCCAGCTTTTTAAAGAAGCGAAATGACTGTAACCTTATGGATGTAGATCACCAGGCTTTGCTTCCGCAATACCCAGCCTTCCCGGGTACCACTTCCATGGGCTCCTTCACCAGTCTTTTGTGTAATAGCCAAGTGCATAGTCATTTATTTGTGCCACTCAGGAATCCAAGTACACATACACACATCTATAAATAATGGACAAATGCTCTACACATTTCTTATTGATAAAGGCTGCAACAAAACATTCTGTGGTCCACTAATTAAGACAGTTGTCCAGGTGAGGTACTTGAGAGCAGATCAATTAAACCACGTGACCACGTTCTCCTTGTGAGATGGTGCTCGGGTGAAGAGCAGGCACCGAGTCTCCGATCTCTGAATACCCTGTCAGAGGCTTTTAATAGCCCAGGCTTTTGTTGTTAAGAAGATAGCTAATCCCAGCCCCAGTCCATATACGGTGTATGACAGAAACTGCTCAGAGATCTTGGCTTGTTTCTCTACGTATGTAAGCGGTATCTGTGGGGCTGTCCCAGCTTTGATGGTTGTCTTCAGCTGGTGCCTAAATCATGGCAACCCCACAGGTAGCTGGACGAGGGGCCACCAGTCCTGGGCCAGCCCGTCACCTGGTTGCAGCCGCCAGGTCAATCCATCTCATCGAGGGTCTGCTTCTTGACTGACCCTCTGCTTTCCAGCCCCCATTAGAAACATCAGTCACTTCGGAAGGAGGGTTTGGAGAAGCAATATTTACATACTGACAACCAGGAGGTGGTAATTCAGTGTCATCAAGTCAGTCTTGACTCGATTCTGACCCAGAGTAACCCCACGGCCCTGAATATTCTAGACTGTGTTCTTCAAGAAGCAGGCCGTTAGCTCCTTTCTCCCACCGAGTGGCTCGTGGGTTCGAACTTCTAACCTTTCCATTAGCAACGGTGTACTCAACTGTCATGCTACATTGGGCTTTATGCATGTTGCCCGGTCCTGCAGCAGCTTCAGGGACATTGTTAGGTCTGAATCCATTGCTTTGTGATTGTCAGTCTCTCTCATTGAAGAGTCCCCTCATTTCCACTCACCACCCCCCCCCCTTGCCCAGCCACAATGTCTTTTTCTCTTGATTGGTTTTACCTGAGAATGTACTCAAATTCAGAGAGCCAAAGTCTCTCTTCTGAACAGCTTTCTGATTGTACTGCTTCTAAAAGTCATGTCTTTATTCTTCTGGTACATTCACCAGTCTTTGCCGATACCACTGTTCACATGCATCATCGGACAGCACGCTCATTCACACAAATGACTTTGTTACCACCACACTCAACAGTGGGCTAGTGATAGCTTGTCCCATTGTGTTACTAGCTTCCATTTCAATTCTTTTTTCCTGTCCAATGGATTTCATCGTAGTGGCTTTTGACACAGAGATGGTGCTTGGGCTGTGTGATACTGCAGGGTTGATGTGACAGCTATGGTCACCGTGAGGCGGGGAGTCCTGTGTTTGGAAGAGTTGGGTCTGACTGGTAACCTGGGAGTCCTGGGGATTAGGGCAGCACACACCATCCTGTCACCCAGTTTCACATAAGGTCCGCACCATGGGGCCTGCGTGAACGTGTGCAAAAGCTTCCCTGCAGCAGGACTGCTGGGGTGTAGGCTGTGGCCATCCCAAGAGCAGCCCTTCTCCAGTCCATCTGGGAACAGATGCACTACAAGGCACTCCTAGACCTACTGGCAAATCGCTCCAGAGTCAAGGCACAGTTTCACGTGTTCTTTTCCCATTTGCTAAGGTCCTACCAAAGCACTGCCATGACTTCTTGACCATTACACATTCATTACACAAATACGATCAGAAGGAACAGATGTGGACTACTGAAGGAGGCGGACATTCACTCCTGGAACTCTAACAAGGCACGTGCAACATATGCATGGGTGCCCTCTACCAGAACTTTCAAACATCATGTTCTCATTTCCGCCTATGATAGAAGCGTGCACACACCAGTGGTGTGGGTGTGCTGTTGGTGAAGACCATGGCAGATTTCATTCCCGTTTAGGGACTCTGCTTAGAGCTATTCTGTGGTGATTCTTTGGGTAGCCAATGCACATTCCAGAATCAAAGAAGACGGAATTTCTTTAGAAATTCCATTCCATCTGGAATGGAATATTTGAGAAGAGGCAGGACTACTCTTCCTTTAGTGAGTGAAGAAAGAACATTTTCCCTGGAGACCAGGAATCAATAGGAACTTGGAGGCAGAGGCTGCTGGGATTGAGCAGGAAGACATCGAGGAAGGGAGAAGAGCCAGGGGGCAGAAGGAAGAGGGAAGGGGCAAAAAGAGGGCACTGCGCCAGGAGGGGGACCCAGGAGAAGGGGTGGGAGGGAGGTCCCGGTGAGGAAGGGCAGTGCGCTCGTTACACTCCTTGCTTCTATTAATCCAATTAAAGTGTTGAAAATCAGATCACATGCGAAGCTTTTAACATGAATTTTTCATTACAGTGTGGGGGGATGGGCTGATAGGAGAGAGGGGGCTGGTGGGAGAGCAGAGGAGTGGGGGAAGCACCAAATGGTCCTGAGGTGGAGAGAGAAAGGCCTCTGTTCTTCTCCAGGATGGATGGCTCAGTGGGCCAATGGCCTGTTCTTCTGGAGTCCACTGGAATCCCCAACTCCCTCCCTCCCATGTCGTCTGCTTTAATGTCATTTCTTCTCGCCCCGTGCAATCTAACTGTGGGGTAGAGGAAGATGCTTGGCTGACGGGGCTAGAAAGAGGAGTTTCTGGAAGACCCCTGCTGCAGCGTCAGAAAGGACGCCCCAGACCCTCCCTCCGCCTTGCCGATGTGGTCACTGCGTTCCTAAGGCAAAGGAGAAGGGGAAAAAGACAGGCACGCCCAAGACCATAATACACTTGGCCTCCATTCATTTCAAAACATGGTGTGAACAGAAGTGCTGCGGCACCTCCTGCCCCCGGAAGTATCCTCTCTGACCCTCAGAACACGAGTGTCAGGGCGGGGAACGTGGACCCGGTGGGAAGGGCAGCTCTCCTCTCCGGTACGCCCTGTCTCCATCAGCAGAGCTTCTGCACATTCTTCAGTTGGTCAAGGGTGTTTGTGTGGAGGCGAGACCTGACTCCTGCGCCAGCCCCTTAACCCCGGAGAACCAGAGACTGGTAGCTTCCGAGTGGGCTAGACTGCAAGTTCGAATTCTGGCTTTGCCAGGATGTTCTGGTGTGGCGAGACCAGTGATAAGGAAGTAAACAAACATGGAGGCGCGTTTCTGAGAGTGTCGAGTGGTATGAAAGAAAGAAACACAGCCACACGCGTTACCAAGCCTTCAGGCTCTCTGCGATAGAAAAGAAGACCCCAGGGAGGCCTGGCGATGTTGTCCCCGCTGTGGAAGAAGCTGGGATTGAAACCCAAACTACCAATCCTTTTCTGGGGTTTTGTTTTTGTTGTTTATAAGTCTTTTTAAACGTCCTGGATTTGCCCTCATGGGCACGTGAAAGTTGGACACTGAATAAGGAAAACTGAGAAAAAATCGATGCATTTGAACTCTGATGATGGGAAAGAATATCGAAAATCCCCGGGCTGCCAGAAAAACAAACAGATCTCTCTTGGAAGACGCACCACCAGAATTCTCCTTAGAGGCAAGGATGGTGAGGCCTTGTCTCCTGCTCTTTGGACATAGTATCAAAAGAGACCACTGCCTGGAGAAGAACATCATGCTTCGTGGAGTGGGCGGGCAGTGAAAAGAGGAAGGTCCTGGACAAGCTGGATTGGCACCGTGGCTGCGACAATGGGCCCATTGTCAGCAACAACTGGGAGCCTGGCCCAGGACGGAGCAGTGTTTCATTCTGCTGCCCACAGGGTCGCTCTGAATTGTAACTTAGCGGATAGCACCTAACCCCAACAGTATCGCCTTTCAGCGCCATCCACTGTGCTGCAGTATGTATCAAGCTCATGCCTCTTACTGGCTGATTGGTATTCCACTGCAGGGATGTACCACTTTTCGATTATCTGTTCATCTGTTGATGGGCATTTGGGGCCTCCCACCTGTTAGTTACTATGAGTAGTGATGCAGTGAACATTCGTGTGCAAGTCTCCGAGTCTCTGATCTTAAATCTTTCAGGTATAGGAGTGGAATTTCTAGGTCATATAGTCATTCTTTTTTTTTTTTTTTTGTGGGGATCACTGCCTCTGGTGGTTGTGGGCGCTACCCAGTCACTGCTGGATTTGAACCGCCAAGCCTGTGTGCTGCAGTTCCACACTCAACCACTTACGCCACCGGGGCTCAGCAAGTAGAGTCATTCTCTTTTTAAAAGGTCCATCACACTGTTTAGCACACTGGTTGTACCACGGCATTTTCACCAGCCATGTGTCAGGGTTTCCGTATCCTAGCCAAGATACTTCTTTTTTAAATTTGCTTCTTAGCCATCCTCACTTTAGCAATCTGTGGCACTCATGTGCTTACGTTAATTTTATGATTGAGATGTAGGGGTGGAGTCTAGCCTGTTAATCTGGAGATAGCCATTGAGTAGTCAATGAGGCCTCTATGTGGGCATGGCTTTCTCCTGAGACTTCTGGGAAATCTCGCGATATTTCCCTTGTGAAGATGAGAAGCTATCTTCCCCAGTTGTTGGGAGTTAGTTTCAGAGATGATTAACCACAGGCAACACAGAATGGCGGCGTCCAGGAGGCTGGAATAGCCGGTGGAGAGACCACACGGCTTTGCCCTGATGGAGCATGAGGCTGGGGCAGCCACATGGAGGCCTCTGCCAGAGATGAGTTGTTTCTGCCACCACGGGATGCTGTTGATGGACCCTGAGCCCTGGAAGCGAGGAGTCATGGGGAGACCCCTGTCGGTGCCGGGACTCTGCACCCACTGACCTGTGACTTCGTGAGTCGGAAGGAGACTTTATAGACTGATTTCGGGCATATGGGTTAATATCAGACTTGTGACTTTGAGCTGGACTGGGCTGGGATGTTTTCTCAAAGTCCTGTTCCTCTTGAATAGAAACCCATTCCTTATATCCATATGCGTGTCTCTGAAATTTGTTCCTCTAGTCTACCCGGACTAACACACAATCCAAATCAAACTCTCGACATTACGTTGATTCCAACCCTACAAGTTAAGGGTAGAATTGTCTTCTGAGGCTGTACATCTTTATGTGGACCATGTGGTAGTTACGTAACCTGGTGCCAACTTGAGACCCTAAGAGTGAAGGAGTGGTATTTAGCCTGTCAATCCAGGTCACTGCTTGATGGCCTCATTTGGAGGCACTAGGGCAATAAACAGCCTCCTGGAGGTGTCACAGACACACTCTCTGTTTGAGAGAGTTTTCTTTTGACAAGACACATGGAGCTACGCTGATGGCAGCCAGAGCCCTGGAGCTGGAGGAGCCATGTGGAGACCCACGCCAGCACTGAGTTGCTTCCGCCACCACTGGATCCACAAGACTTTCTACCCCCTGGCCTGTGATCTTCCTTCATCTGGTATCAGTGAATGTGTTGTATGAGTTGTATAAAGATTACTTTATAGCTTGATTTCAGACATGTGGGCTAATATCAGACTGATGTACTTGATCTGAGCTGGGATGTTTCTCAATATTCAATTGCTCTTATATAAAAAACTCTTTTTTTTTTGTTTTGTTTTTTTTGGGGGCATCACTGCTCTCCGGTGGTGGGAGTAGGAGGCCCAGCCTCACTGCTGGAATTGAACCTCCGTCCCAGTGGGCCGCAGTCCCGCGCACAACCACTATGCCACCGGGGCTCAGCCCAAAAAACTCTTTCTTCTGAACACACGAGTGTCGGTGAATTTGTTTCTCTAGTCTACCGAGACTAACACAGCCTCATTTTTCTCCCGTGGTTAGCCATTGCAGTGGACATGAAATTGGGTGTCATTGTGGCTTCGATTAGCATCTGTTTGATGGTTAGTTGTATGCCTTCTTTGGTAAAAAGTCTGTTCAAGTCCTTTGTCCATTTTATGGTTGGATTATTTATCCTTTTGTTGTTGTCAATGGCTGATATATTTATATATATAAATCATTTTATTGGGGGCTCATACAACTCTTATAATAATCCACACATATATCCATCGTATCAAGCACATCTGTACATTTGTTGCCCTCATCATTCTCAAAACATTTCCTTTCTACTTCAGCCCTTGGTATCAGCTTCTCACCTCTCCCTTCCCACCCTGCTCCCCTCTCTCTCATGAACCTTTGATAATTTATAAATTATTATTTTATCATATCATACACTGTCTGACATCTTCCTTCCTTCACTTTTCTGTTGTCCATCCCTCAGGGAGGAGGTTATATATGTAGATCCTTGTAATCAGTTCCTCTTTTCTAAACCCACCTTCCTGGTATTGCCATTCTCACCCCTGGTCCTGAAGGGATCATCTGTCCTGAATTCCCTGTGTTTCCAGTTCCTATCACAACCAGTGTACATCCTCTTTTAAGATAGAATTGAGATCTTGATTGTGGGGGATGGGGGGCATTTGAGAGCTAGAGGAAAATTGTATGTTTCCTCATTGCTACACTGCACCCTGACTTGCTCATCTCTTTCCCATCAGGGAATGTCCAATTGAATAACTGATATTTTGGAAGTACACTGTCAGGTCTTTCTTCCAAGATGTCTCTGGGTCAGTGTGCTAGACAGGGTTCTCTAGAGAAACAAAACCAGGACGCTAGTAATTCTCTTTATATATTTAGAGATAGAAGGATACAGAAGATAAGAAATAAACAGCGAATCTATAAAGCAGTGCAAATGGCTCGGTGCAACTCACTTGCGTGAGACAGCTAGTAGACTGGCAGTCTGAGTCTTGAGGGCCACTGAGTAGTCCTCTGTAGAGCAATTCAGGCTATCTGGCTACAAGCAGCAAACAGCAAAGCAGGTCACCAACCTCTGCCAGATGACAGAGTTCAACAGTCCCCAGCTCAAGAGATGTATATTCCGGGAGCGTGGTGAAGCAGTGCTTGAAGGAACCTCAACTCACAGCAACACAGTCCACGGGTAGTGTCACTTGGAGATAGAGGCACAGGACAAACAAGACAGCCGGCTGTTCCGAAGATCCAAGAGCAAGAGGGCAAGGTCGGGGCTTGCTGAGCCTTTTCTATCTCCGCCCTCGATCTTATGTGTGTTCATTGTCCATGCTGTCACCACAGACCTATCTATCTTCTTTGGCCATGTTGGCACAACAAGCCTACCTATCACAGTTGGTGCCACCTCCAACCTCTCTGCTTGCACCATGCAGGGATTCCCTAAAGGAGCAAAGCAGGGCATGAAGCCAAGCCTGTGGTCCTTCTAAGTTGCACAGGTTGCATGCCCAGGAGGTGGATCCTGAGTGCAGCCTCAAAAGTTACCCATTTTAGTCACTTCCAGTTTCTGACATACAGAACTATGACATAATATATATTTGTTATTCAAACTGCTACATTTTGGGAGCGATTTGTTAGATAAGGCCTTAGATAATGAATACATAATTTTTTTCTTTGTACTTGTGTACATTATTTATAGGATGATTCAAAAATGTAAAAACATAAAATATGTCCACTACACCCTGATGGTAAATGGTAACTGTTTTTCATGGGCCACTGAAGGAAGTTTGGAAGCTATATCAGGAAATTTAGAGGCAGATATGTGGCCAATGATTGAAAGAGAACCATATTTTGCCCATTTCAAAGAAAGGTGACCCAATAGAATGTTCAAATTATAGACTAAGATCATTGATACCACATGCAAGTAACATTTTGCTGAATATCATCCAACAATTGTAGCAGTACATTGACAAGGAGCTGCCCGTGGGTCAGGCTGGATTCAGAAGAGGACATGGAACAAAGGATACCATTGCTGATGTCAGATGGAGCTTCGCTCAAAGCAGAGAATACTAGAAAGAAGTCTACTTGTATTTTATGGACTATGCAAAGGCATTTGACTATGTAAACCATAATAAACTATGAATAACCTTGAGAAGAACGGGAATTCCAGGACATTTCATTGTGCATCCAAGGAACTTGTACATGGATTAAGAGGCAGTTGTGTGAACAGAACAAGGGAATGCTTCATGGTTTAAATTAGGAAAGGTGTGTGCCAGGGTTGTATCTTCTCACCATACTTGTTCATTCGGTATGCTGAGCCAATCATCAGAGAAGTCAACTTATATGAAGAAGAATGCAGCATCCGGATTGGAGGAAGGTTGACTAACAACCTGTGATACACAGATGACATAACCTTGCTTGCTGAAAGCGAGGAGGACTTGAAGCATTTGCTGATGAAGATCAAGGATTGAGCCTTTGGTATGGATTGCAACTCAATGTAAAGAAGACCAAAATCCTCACAGTTGGACCAACAGATAACACCATGATCCACAGAGAAAAGGTTGTCAAGGATGATAACTTACTTCCACATAAGAGGTGTGTTGTAGTTGGATGTACAACCAAATGCTTATGGAAAAAGCAATCAAGAGGTCAAAAGATGCGTGGATTGGGTGAATTTGCTGTAGAAGACTTCTTTAGCATATTGAAAAGCAAGAATATTACTCAGGTATGCCATACCCAAGCCACGGTATTTTCCATCACCTCATATGCATGTGAAAGTTGGATACTGAAAAAGGCAGACTGGGGAGAAGGGGGAGATAGGAGGAACTGATCGCAGTGATTGATGTATAACTCTCCCTGAGGGGGGCAAACAACAGAAACATAGGAGAAGAGTTACAGTGGGCAGTGTAAGATATGAAAATAACAATAATTTATAATTCATCAAGGGGTCATACAGGTGGGAGGAAAAAAGATGCCTGATACCAAGGGCTCAAACAGAAAATGTTTTGAAAATGATCATGGCAACATGTACAAATGTGCTTGGTACAACTGATGTATGGATTGTTGTAAGAGCTGTAAGAGCCCACAATCAGATTAGCACTTTTTTTAAAAAGAGGAGACTTCAAGTAATCTGTGAAAAAAATTCTATTATCTTTTAATTCTATTTTTTCAGGATTTTTTTGAAGCTCTCACTGTGTTCATACAGGTTGACTAGAGAAACAAATTCATAGATACTCATATGAGTATAATTAAAGAGTTTTATATAAAAGAGCAATTGTATATTGAGAAAACATCCCGGGCAGTTCCAGAGAAGGTGCCTAAGTCTGATATTTGCCCACATGTCAGATTTAGTCCATAAATTTCTCTTCAGATTCATGTAATACATTTAATGATTCTGGATCCAGGAAGAACACAGACCAGTAGGTGGAAAGTCTTGTGGATCCAGTGGCAGTGGAAGCATCTCTGCACTGGCATGGGGCTCCATGGGTTCCTCCAGTTCCAGGGCTCTGGCTCCATCAGTGTAGCTCCATGTGACTTATCAGCAGGAATATCAAGCTGAGGGAGCGTATATCTCACCTCCAGGGAGGTAGAGAGGAGTTCCCAGAATCCCCAGGAGAAGACCATGAGGCATGATTTGCTATCACCTGATTGACAGACTAGACTCCACCCCTTCACTCAAGTTGACAAGAGATTATGTAACGGCCACCCTCATACACACATTTCAACAATTAAACATTATTACAAGTAGAAAAAGAAAAAGAAGACCAGACTGAAGAAGAATCGATGTATTTGAGTTGTGGTGCTTCAGAAGTCTATTGGAAGTCCTATGGGTGGCAAAAAGGACAACCCAATTTGTTTCAGAAGAATTGCAGTCAGCGTGCTCCTTTGAGGCAAGGATGGCAAGACTTCATCTCCCATACTTTGGGCATTTTGTCAGGAGAGACCAGTCCCTGTAGAAGCAATCATGCTTGGTCAAGTGAAGGCGCAGCAACACGTAGGAAGGTCCTCAATGAGATGAAGTGACACCGTGGCTGCCCTGATGGACTCTGGCAGGGGAACACTTGGAACGACGGTGCAGGCCCCGGCAGTGTTTGTTCTCTCGTGCAGAGGGTCACTATGGGTTGGAACTCATGTGACAGCATGTCACAGCAACACCGGAAGGTTGAGGAAAAGTGAGACAGTTAAAGGTACTCACGGTGTAGTGCTCTTCCACTTCACCTACCTCAGTGCCTTTTCACATGCTGCTTTCTATACTTAGGATGCTCATCCTCTCATGCTTTGTCCAGCAAACATCTACTCCATGCTCCAGTCTCAACTTAATTCTCACTTCCCCAGGAAAGTTGCCAATGGCCTTCCAAAATTTGTCACCCTTTTAACATGCTCCTAGAACACCCTGAACCTATTTGTGGACATTTATGAATGATGAATTATTTATTGGGGATGAGTTGTTTCATGTCTACCTTCCCACTAGATTGTCCCTCCTTGGGGTCAGTCACTTTGTTGCTCACAATTGCAAGGGCGTCTTTAATCCAAGACTGAGTGAGGTCCTGGTGATCATGCTTTTTCTGGAGCCCCCAGCATGGACTTGGTTCTGAGCCTGAAGATACTGTCTAATGGACTCCAATATAAATAATAAAGACCAATAAAGCAGACTAATGAAAGAGAAAGCAGGTGAGTGGGGAAAATGTATATACATTTATGCCAATAGTGTCTTACTTTCCTAGGGTTGTCATAACAAATTATTTTTAAGTAGGTGACTTTAAAGAATAGACTTTTATTTTCTCACGTTTCTAGAGGATAGAAGTCCTTGGGGGTGTTGTTTCTTTCAGAAGGCTTTGGAGATGAATTGTTCCTTGCCTCTCTTCCAGTTTCTGGTGGTTTGCAGAATTCCTTGGTATTCTTTTGTTGCTTAAAGATGAACTTATTTTTGTCACTCCATGAAGTCAGTCTTCTCCACTATTTATATCCCTGGTTCCCTGACTGTCCTTCTCCTTTATTAAATGACCCTCAAAATGGATTAGAATTAGGACCTAGCCAAATCCAACATTACTTCACTGATAAAATCTGCAAAAAAAAGAAATCCAATTTCACATTCACCAGTGCAGTGGTTTGAATTTCAATTTATCTTTTTCTTTGAAAGTACAATTAAATCTATAGTTCATGGTAAAGAGGAGTTAACCTCCATTAATGCAAAAATATAACAGACCTTGAGTCTTGGAAAATAACAGCTTTAAGATGATGAAAAAACTTTAGATGTAAAATTAAAGGACTCTTCTTGATAAGGCTAATATCTGTGGCTAAGCATCAATTATTTACCTATGCAATAATACTGGCTCTTTATATGGGCTCTAAGACTAGATTCAACTTCTAATTCTGATTGTGGTGGTCATGTTCTTGATATCAATTTCATGATTGGGATGTAGGAGTGAAGTCTAGCCTGTTAGTCTGAAGATGGCCAGCGGGGCCTCTGTGTGGGCATGACTTTCTCCTGAGAATTCTGGGAAGTCTCTATTTCCCAATTGGGGTAGAGAGACTTGACTTAGTCTCTGAGACAATGAACTACTGACAAGATGAGATGACAGCATGCTTATCAATCCTGATTCCTGGAGAATGGAGGAGCCAGAGAAGAGGCCACATGGGTTTGCCCTGATGGAGCCAAACCTCTGGGGCCAGAGAAGCCACGTGGAGACTTCTTCCAGTGCTGAGATGTTTGGGAGGCCACGGGGAGACCCCTGCCAGCCCTGAGATGCTTCTACTGCCACTGGACACACAAAACTGCATCCACTTGCCTGATTGTCCTGGTGTCACTTCACATGCTTCGTAAGTCAGAAGGAGACTTTATAGATAGATATCGGACATATGTGCTAATATTGGACTTATGATTTTGGACTGGGCTGAGTTGGGATGCTTTCTCAATGTTTCATTCCTCTTGTACATAAACCTTTTCCTTATATCCATATGTGTGTGTGTGTGAATTTGTTTCTCTAGTCTACTTGGACTAGCACACTGATCATTGCATTTGGTTATGTGAGTAATGTAATTTCCCCTAAATCTCCATTTCTTTGTTGATAAAGTGGAGGAAAATAGTGATACATGCTTGGCAAAAGTGTTCTTTTTACATATGACCTTTTGGGCACTGGATTTGTGGTTTTGCCAACAGGATATGCTAGGCCAGTAGGAATGGGATTGGATTGCCTGCGTTGCAAATACGATGTATGTCCTTGCAGGATTGGTCCATTGTTATGCATTATGAGGCAACAGTTTAATTTTTATTTTATTGGGAGCTCTGACACATATTATTACAATCCATAATTTAAAGTAGGTGACAATTTAAGCCTTCCAGGACATTGGTCTGAACCCTGATAGAGAGGTCAGCAGTTTGAAACCACCACCCATTCCTCGGGAGATAGGTGAGACTATTTTTTTCCCCTATAAAGAGTTTCAGTCTTGAAAACACCCAGGGGCAGTTCCACTCTGTCTTGTAGGGTCACTAGGAGTCCACATTACACTCAAAGGGAACTGGTCAGTTATGCCATCCATCTTTTGGACTGAGAGATGCTGTGCTCAGAACCTTCTAGATACAAGAGAAAGACAAAGCTGAGACACTGAAGATGGTATGAGACAGTGCAAGATACCACAGCATGGCCGAGGCAGTCTATGTAGTGAGAGTTCGGAGCTGGTTTGAGATGGCTGTGGTGGACCTCTGGCCCACTGAACCCGTGGCCGCAGTGAACTCACTGACCCATGACACCAGACAGCTGAGTGCTTTGGGCAAGACACTTGCTGGCAGAGTTGGCTACCTCTGGGTAGTTGGTGGCAGACCCAAGAGAATCGTAAGACTTACTTTTGCAAAACACAGAGACAGAGCCCAGGCTCACGTGGGGGCCAGTGGTCAAGCCCAGGCATGAGCAGGAGCCAACAACAGTCTGTGTTGAGTAAGACCTAGTAGCACAGGCCTGAGAGTGACCGGCCATCTAGCAGTTCAGACCTATTTCAATTGGAAAAAGTTGTTCTAATTGATGAACTTTATCTCATCTTGGGAGTTGTTCCCCAACATTTATGTTGGTCCTGATCATGAGTTACCATAATTTTTGGACCAGAAGACACATCCAGGCTTTGGAGCAGGAAAACAAGAAAAAATATTCATAACCAAATAGTACCAGTATACTAAAATATTTATTAAAATATTGTAATATTTAATAGCGACAACTCAACAGTAGTGTTAAGAACCATCATCACTTTCATTAGCAAATGAGGGGAGGCGCGTGCTGTGCCCATCATGTGACCTGAATGACATGGAGACTCCAGGAGGCGGGACTTCCTCCAACACACAGCAATCCACAGCATGCAAACAGCAGCGGGCAGTCAGCGGGTGAATGGGATCATAAACAAATGTTCTGGGGTACCACACCTTTGGACCATAAACTACACCCTCATTTCCCCCCCCCCCACTGTTTTTTTTGGGGGGGAATGTGTGTCTTAGGGTCCGACAAATACGGTACTTTCCTGCCACTAACCTGTTAGGTCCTCATAAGCCAGACTCGTGAGTATGGTCAGTGAGTTCTGTGGTCTGTGAAGCCACTGCCTTGACTGGCACAACAGAGAAGTAGAAGTAGAGCGTGCCGTGCAAGGAATGCCTGGTGTCGGGGTTGGAGAGGAAGTTTGGCGAGTAGAGAGGATGTCTGATGTCCTAGGACTCAGCTTTGTCGAGGGTGGTGGCTCTCCTTCCACCTCTTGGAGTGAGACGAGGTCTGCCATAGTACATGGGAGGGTGTGTACAGAGGTCTTTGTGCTTGACGTTTGTTAAGCACTTACTATAGTGAACTATTGCTATTACTTTCAAAATCAGGTCACAGGAAAGTAAGCTGGTGGGGGTGGGGGGGGAAGAGATTCTCTTATAGGTGGACTAACAATGACAAGAAATAGAAACAGCAGGATACCAGCTGGATTGCCAAGAATGTTTTCACGGGGATGTGCATTATTCACAGTGGCTAAGGGCTGCTCATCTCCTTTGAGGGTTCTCTTTTGTTACCCTTGGCATCCAATGGCTTGAGCTTCAGTTCTCAGTTCCTCCCACTTGAAGGTGTCTGAGAGAGAGAGGCAACAGAGGCACGTTTTTGTGGAAACAGGAGTCTGGGTGCTGGACCCTGGAGCCCTTCCCGTTTGTGAGTATAAAGGAACTGGCCCCTCAGAGCTAGAGGGAAGCCATCACGGAACATCTGGACACCACTGCACTGTCACATGTCCCTTCCTTTGGCAACTCAGGGCATGATCATGACCACAGCCACTACTCCTACTTTTCTCCCACACTTTCGTTCTTCCTTGGCCACATAAACGCTGGACACCTGTGACCTCCTAGAGTGAAGAGGATATATTTTCCAGCCAGCCCTCTTTGCATCCAGATGGTGTCATATGACTAAGTTCTAGCCAATGAGATAAAAATGCAATGTGACTTCTTGGAGAGGTTCCTAAAGAAAGGAGGAATACTCTTCTTTCCCCTCCCCCATCTTCTTCTGGTCTGCTCACTGGAAAGCAGGCCAGAACCTCAACAGGCATCTCGGACCACCAGGTGAAAGCTCCTTAGGAATGGCCAAACCCAAACCTACTGCCAGGGAGTTAGTTCTGCTTCACAGTGACCCGGTGTGGGGTTTCTGAGTCTTTACACCTCTCAGGGAGCAGGCGAGTCTCATCTTTCTCTGGCAGTGTGACCGGTGGGTTTGAACAACCAGTCCTGCAAGTAGCAGTCCCACAATTACCTGACGGTGCCCCCAGGATGCTGCCATGATCAGAAGAAAATAGGCCGGCTCCTGACAGCTGTGGAGCAGCCCTGGATTTATAATGAAGTTTGTGTGCAAAAGAGAGACACGAGCTTCTCGGTTGTTAGTCACTATTTTTTCTTGTCAAGTATATTTAAGACTTGATCTTGAGAAGATTCACTTCTGGGGGCAGGCCTTAGTTTTTCCTCTCTACTGTGGGTCCTACCTCAGATGATGCTTACTTATACAGCAACCGAGGACTCTTGGTGTCCTAGGCTCAGTAAGGAGTTGAAGAGTTCTGAATCTTAAATAAAATCCCCCTTCACTCTTGGTAGCTGATGTCAGCTAGCACAAAGTGGGGTGTGCTTATCTTCTAAAGGCACTTGGCTCCAAATCCTCACGGTGACGTGGTAGACTACTTGATGTGGCTCTTCTGGTCATAATCTTTCTAACTCACCCCCATTCCTGCACAGGATATGCAAATGTAGGTCTTTGTGACTCACCAAGGGGACTTCTGACCCCCCACTGGATTTAAAATGAGCTATCCCAGAGGTGAAAAGGGAGCTCTGACTACCACCAAGAAAGAAGAGCCAGGAGCCGTGTGTGACCCGAGATCTCTGTGTTGAACCTTCTAGATCCAGGAGACCTAGAGCAGTGAGAGTGGAGAGGGCAAGATACAGCCAGAAGTGTTGGCAACAGAGACTGGCTTAAGATGAAGAGATGGGCTTCCTGACCCATGAGAGAAAGCGGAGTGCCTCGGAGCAGGAGGCTTCCAGGCAGAGTGGCTTGCCTCCGGGCATTTAACTGGGTGGTAAGGTGAAATCGTTTAATATGGGTCTTTTGTCCACAGTTTTTGTAATTCCCATCCAGGGGCTGCGGTGGGAGCATGGAAATAACACACAGAGGGGAATGGGTCAGTTTTGCCATTTTTTGCTGGGTATAAAAATGAGCCCTCTAAGAAGCAGGGAGAGGAACCCCAAGACTGTCAGGAAAGAGAGGCACTAGTGGAGAGCATGCAAGATCCCTAGCTGAAGTGACTGAGCAGCAGAGGAAGCAGAAACCGAGGCACTGAGACCTTGAGAGCAGAGGCACACTGCTGAAACTATGAGACAGAGCACTGGGCAGGATTCCTGGCCCAGGGAGGCAGAGGTCAAGGAAACACATAACTTAGGGGCTGAGGACCAGAAATATGTGTCTGCCAGCATGGCTGAGAAGAGGTGCTGCAGATAAAAACTATATCCTTACTATTCTGTCACGTGTTAGCTATCCTAATATACCCCACACATGTGCATATTGTCTGTGAGTTCAGTGTGGTCGTTGCTATGAATCACCAGATTCAGTTACATGGGAGAGATGGTGGTATCAGAATAGGGTAGAGAAGGGTGGAGAGTGGAGGCACGTCTGAGATCTACTTTGTGGCAATTGGCCTTAGGTGATGTAGGTTGGTGTTAGTCTGGGTAGACTAGAGAAATGCATAGACATTCATAGGTGTGTTAAGAGAGAGTTTTATAGCACAGAGTAATTATGCATTAAGAAAACATCCCAGCCCAGTCCAGATCAAGTCCCTAAGTCCACTATTAGTCCATATGTCCAGTACCCATCTGGAAATTCTTTTTCAGACTCACACAACACAAGCAATGATGTCAAATGCAGGAAAATCACAGGCCGGTGCATGGAAAGTCTTGTGGATCCAGTGGTGGTAGAAGCATTTCAGCACTGGGGTACCTTCTCCAGCTCCAAGGCTCTGGCTGCCATCAGCATAGCTCCATGTGGCTTGTCAACAGGAATGTCTCACAGGGAGTGAGCGTGTGTCCCACCTCCAATGAGCTACTTACCTCCTTAGAACCGCCAAATGAGGTCATCAATCAGGCTAACCTCCACCCCTTCACTCTTAATAGTCTTAAGTTGACAACAGATTATGTAACTATCACAGTTGGAGTCTCTTTCTACTTACTGAAGTCAGAAGGGGATAGAGGGGGGCTCCTACATTACTTTTTTCAAGAGGTAACCAGGGTTTGGTGACCTCTGTCCTGTAACTGAGCACCTTTGAAGTTTATTGTCTGAGTGAAGTGCCTTTGGGCATTTATTAGCAGGGCTAAAAGAGCTTGTCAAACACTTGTCTAGGTGGGGCACAGGCTAAGGGGCCACGGGGTCTGGATGTGCCTATGGACACTGCTCACAAGAGGCTGTCCTGATTTTTTTAAAATTGCATCCTGGATTATATCTTGTTATGATTGTAACTTGTTGCTTCCCCCAAGAAACTACCTAACTGTCTTGTCTGTGAGTTCTATGTGGTCATCATTATGAATTATTGAACCCAGTAGAGACTGCAGTGGGAGGAATGGGTAGTGTTAGGATGAACAAAAAAAAAAAAAGGACAGAGGGTGGAGGCATAGCTGACTCACCTAAGCCTTGAAGGGCAGATATTAGTGGTAATTCTTTTCTCTCCCCTAGTGATAGAAGAGGGAAGACCCTGCCCCCGTTCCATACCCAATCATTGTCTACTTTCTTGATGACACCTTCCCGGTTTTTTCAGTCCAGGGTGGCCCCTGCTCTTTGGGTCTCTGAAATATCTTGCAGAATATTCTCCTAGATGAGTAAGCATTGGACGATTAACTCCATGGTTGGCCATTCAAACCCATGTAGGAGAAAGATGGGCCTACTTGTTGTTGTAAAGACTGACACCCTCAGAAATATATATGAACATACTCACTGTAAAGTCAGGATCAACTCGATGGCAGCAAGCTTGGCTTTGCTTCATGATCTCCAGGTGTCTGTCTGCTCCATGCTTTTAGTTAGATTGCAATCATTCAGAGGACAGGGGGACATTCTCAGCATCCCTCTTCATCATGAGTTTTGTTCAGGACACACAGTATAAAGTCACTCAAAACACTTGTTAAGATGAACAGAAAGATTCTGCTCCACATGCAAGACCAGGCAGGACTCTCTTGGGTTATACATAAACACAGATTTATTTGGAACTGGCATTCCTAACTAGTACTAAATATTTGAGGCCCTCAGACCTCAACATTTGATATAAAGTATTATTTTTCCCTATTGAAATATCCCCTTGCAGAGAGGAGTCCCAGGGGACAAGGAGTATGACTGAAACTGGACAGACCAGATGCCAACAGAGCTAAATTTATTTTGAGGCCACAAGCCTGGCCTCCAGGCAAAGAAGGGACTTGTCGATTCCACTTTTTTGCTTGGATCAGAAGATTGGGCCTGGCAGAGAGTCGCTGTTTGGGACGCAGAGTTCTCTGGAATTTCTAACCTTCTCTTGGCTTGGGGGGAATCAGGAACAGAAAATGTATCATTTGAATAATGGCCCTGGTTACGCCAGGCCCACAGCAGGCCAACCAGAGGGAAAGAAAACGGTAGCGAGGGCACTAACTGGAAAGCAGTTAGTCTAAGCTGCCTGGCTGAAATCCAGACTAATGCAGACTTTTGGACCAGTGATCACTTGGAAATAGGCTTGCTGGCTGGAAAGCAGCATTCGGTATGACGGATGGAACGCACTATTGCAATGCTTTTCCCCTGGCCACGTCCTCCTGCCAGATACCGGGGGACCATCTCAAGGATTTACTTGCTGCAACGGATTTCTCAATAGTTCCAGCCACAGAAAGAAGCTGGCCAGCTTGAAGAGGTGCGTGTGGCCAGGTGATAAGAGTCAGAAAAAACCTTCTAGGCTGTGGAGACCAATGGTGACATTGTCATCCCGGGGGATGAACGCTTAAAGGCCAGAGGGAAACTGGGGTCGATGTGGCAAATGGTACCGTGCAGGACAAGTGTCCCCAGGCCAGCTGGGTAAATTCCCAGGATACCGAATCACAAGGGCTGTGACCAGGAAGGGTTGAGACTTGTCCCTACTCTCTTCTCCTACAGCTCAGAAGTCTCCTCTACCTTGTAGGTCTCAAAGTTCCCAGTTAGCACACAGACAACAGCTGGAGACTGGAGCAAGACTTAGACTCTGAAAACCCGACCTCTGCCACTTACCAGCCAAATGTGACCAGGCAAGCCGCAGTCTCCGAGGATCCATTCACTTCTCTGCAGAGCGGGAAGATACATAAATTCCTGGGTGCTGTAAACAGTTGTGGGCAATTCGGCCAGGCAGTCTGCTTCTGTAACTGTCAAGAAAAACCCAGGACACAACTCAGTTCTGTGACTTGTTGGGTCACTGTGAGCTGGAATCAACTCGGTGGCCACAGGCAAAGGGGGAATGTCTCCTTCTCAGGTTTTTCTGAAGAGAAAATGAAACAGGGCATTGGTCCCAGTCTCTTCACATGCCCCAGTGGTACGATGTTTTAGCTGACCAAGCCATGCTTGGGACTGTCCCTCCGTCATCTCCCTTAATTCTTTTATTTATTTATTTATTTTTTGGTTTTGGGGGCATCACTGCTCTCCGGTGGTGGGAGTAGGAAGCCCAGCCCCACTGCTGGAATTGAACCTCCGTCCCAGTGGGCCGCAGTCCCGCGCACAACCACTACGCCACCGGGGCTCAGCCCTTCTCCCTTAATTCTTGACAACTCATGAATACATACTATTTTTTGCCTTCAATGCAGAGAAGGAAGTGGGCACCCCAGATACACAGACACACGTTCAAGGTTAGACCACTAGGTGGCAGACCCAGGGTTTGAACCCAGGTTGCCTAGCTCCAGGGAGTCTCTCCGACTGGGACAGGATTTCCCAGGAGGGGAAAAGATAGACAACCTCAGAGAGAGGTTGTTTATGTCACGCATATTGTGATTGTTCCAGGGAGAAATTTGGGCTTTCTGATCAGGGGAGAGCTGAACGTTGGCAACCGAAGTGGTGCCTTCAGGCTGGATTTTCAGGAGGAAGACCTGGTGCAGTGGAGAAGGTGGAGCAGGCAGGCTTAGGGGTGGGTAAGTCTGATTACAGAAGCGTGGTGGGAAACTAATCCATATAATCCCTGAGGGAGCAGGGCTAGCCCCTAGGCAGCCTGGGCAGAGAGGAGAAGTTAAGCCCTGGGTTGGGAGCGTATTATCTGGTTGGCAAAAAGGAGGCCCCCTAAACAGTGACAGTTCCTGCCAGGTGTTAGGGGTATAAACACACAAGGGTCCTGCTCTCCATAAAAAGATAAACCACGTTCTCTTGGGTGGGTGGGGGCATGCCGCTGACCGCATCACTCTGTTCTTTGGTCAGGAGATAGCCCTGACAGAGCCCTCCAAAGTCTGGCCTGACCCATGACTGGACTGTTGTCTCTCAGGGGGTCAGGGCACCCAGGGGAGACCTCCTTCTCCTCCTTTGAGCCCTCGCTGGACCTTCTGCACCCACCGACGACCCTCTCCACGAAACTTCTCCAGTCCCCCCTCCCCTATCTTTTCCAAGGCTGGAGTATCTTCCCGCTGTAGATCCGCCACCACGGGGCCACGGGTGGACCTTACCTGGACCCGGGACGCGCAGGGGCCCTCCCCAGGAACCTCCCACCCAGTCCCCTGTCCCTTTGTAACATCCGCCAGGGCAGCCCCTGCAGGACGTGGGGGATGTCACCTCCGGGGAGTTGTCGCGGAAAAAAGTGATTGGGACCGTTCCCCGCTTCCCAGGCTGGTCACGCGCCTCTGGCCTTCCAGCTGATCTTGGCCCTCAGGGTCCCAGCATCTTCACCTGCAAACTGAAGCCCGGAGCATTTCCCCTGCCCACCCCCGGCCTGTTGGGACACCGCCTGGGGTCGTGCTCCGTGCCTAGGGCATTCTAGATATTCTGAGCGGATGGGCCTTCTGGAAGCCGCCGGAGCTCTTTTAGTCTCAGTCTTCTTGGGACAAGGGGAGGCCGGAGAGAGTTGCTCTGTCCCCCGGCTCTTCCGGGGACCCACGCGAACGGAGCAAGCTGGGGTTTTCCCCCCGGGCGGGGGTGGTGGCGGAGCACGAGCCACGACTCTTGCCTCCCTTCCATTGGCTTTCACCTGCCGGAAGGTCGGCTGCTACGGGTGCGTCGGCGCGTCAATCAGGCCGGCCGGGCCCGCCCCGCCCCTCCCGGGGGTTCATAACGGGAATTCCCATGGCTCTGGCGCTGGGTCCAACCTGCTGCCGCCCGGGTCCGGCCGAGCGCGGCAGGCGCCACGCGCAGAGCACTCGCTAGCGCTCCGATCCCCTCTCGGGACGCTTCGCGAGCGTGTCGTCGGCTCGCAGCCACCGCAGATCCCGGCGGCCGCCAGACCGCTGCTCGCTCCCCGGACGCCTCCGGGGCCCGCGAGTGAAAGCCCGCTGGCAGGCGCGGTGTGCGCCCCGCGGAGCCCCCCGGCCCCTGCCCGCTGCCCTGCCCGCCTGGGACCATGCTGCCTGCGCGCAGTGCCCGCCTGCTCGCGCCCCACTTGCTGCTCGTGTTGCTGCAGCTGGCCCCGGCTCGCGGCCACCGCACCGCGGGCCCCAGGGTAAGTGCGCCCCCGGGTTGCGCGCCCCGCAGGGGAGGAGCGCGCCCCCCGCGCGCACCGAGCTGCGCGACCTCTGGAGCTGGGAGACACATTGCTTTGCCCCCCATCCTCTCAGGCGGGGCACGGGAAAAGGACGTTCCAGAACTTACCCCCCCCACCCCCCTACCTAGCTGCCCCGGGGGCCCCTGGGCGCAATTGCCACCGTGGATTTTGCTCCCGTTGTCGCCCCTCCTTCCCCGCAGCCCCTCTCGAAATATCACCAGTGAGTGTTCTTCCCCAATCTCCCTCCCACGGCATTTTGCACCGAGACCCTCCGGGACACCCTCCTGCCATGTACGAGAACTCGCTCTCCACTCCCGTGAGGCTCCCCACCTCGCCCGCCGGTCCGAGGCACCCCGGCCGTTCCCCAGCGGCGTGCTCAGCCGACGGTGGGGGCAGCGCTGCTGCTGCAGGAGGCTTAGGTTACCCGGCAGCCACACAAGGACCTTATGTTGTTGTTTTTAAAAAGCAATCGTTGCTCGTAAAACCCATGGGCAGATAATTTTAATGCTTCCCTGGTGCTGAGTACGGGTCCCAGAGCGGGTGGGGCGTGGTGGGGCTAGGGGTGGGGGCATTGTGGAGAGCTGGTGGACTGCTTTCGAGGGGTCTCTTGCACGGGGCTGGGGTCGGTGCCAGGAGGTTGCACAGCTTGCTGACCCTTGGTCCCATTGGCTTTTCTGAGCGATCTGAAACGTGCCAATTCTGTACACAGGACGGTCTGTCCCCGGCCTTGTAAAATCAGAATCGTGTGCATTTTGTGTCTTGTTTATTGCTTTCTCTCTTCCCCCAAATTAGGCTACCAAAGGGTACCGTTCAAACCACCTAGCGGTCCACTTGCCCAAATGGTCAAGAATCAGCTAGTGTCCCCCAGGCTGCTCTCAGGGGTGCGATTTGTCTCAGCAGACAGCCAGCAAGTCCCTGCGAAGGTGATTGGGGCTTTTGTGCAAAGAACGGGGACTGTCCAGTCGGTTTGTGCTTCCCTGGATCTGCTCCGGCCTGTCCCAGTGACCACCTGTTCTGTCTTCAGAGCAGTTGCGGGCTAGGAGTCCTCTTTATAGCCGTGGTGTGGGGAGGGTAAAAACCTGGCCAAGCTGGGTGAGCCTTAACGACTGCCCAGATGCTGGCCTGAGCACCCGCAGCCTGGCTATCATCGTGAGATCAGTGTTCAACCACTTAGGAAAGAAAAGTGTTTATCCCCGTGTCGGGCTGGCCCTTGCTTTTATGACCAGATGCAGTTAAAGTGTAGCAGATTAGATCCAGGGCGTGTCATAAATCCTTGACGGCAGGCATTCCCAAAGCCGGGGCAAGGAAGGGCTCTGGGAGGGGGGTGACTTTTATGGATGCAGATGAGGCCGCCTTTTAAATGAAGCTGCTTGGTTTGATATTAGGACTCGCAGCTCTTAAACTCCGAGGTCAGGCCAGCCACGGCATTCCCTGCAATAATTAGGAACAGTCAAGACAGAGATGCAGAGCAGAGCACCAGGGCCGAAATCTAAGGCCCGGAGACAAATGGCAGAGGGCACGTGAATGGCTCAAGCCATATGGCTCTTTCCCAGCCTCCAGGACAAGAGGAAGAACTGTTTAGGGCAAAGCCAGGGACTCTCAGGAAAACAGTCACCAGCTAGGGTTCTTTCTTTCTGGTGTCCTTAGTTTGTCAATTTGGTCTATGCAATGGGGCATACATGGGAAGAGAACACAGGGTTGTGTGTGTTCCAGTGGCCCCCCCCCACTCCCGTCTCTCTCCCACACACACATGTGTTTAGGAAGCACTGTCTTGATCATGTAACACTTTACCTGGGCTAGGTATTCTCTGACCGATTCTGCTTCTAAGAACACGGTAAGGTCAATTGCCTTGGTGCGAGTTGATCCACGAAGAGGGAGGACTCAGAGGGGCTCAACAATGTCCCAGACTCACTCATGTACCCCGCCTCCCCCCCCCCCAGCTCCATGGGACCCCAACTCCAGTTTCTGTAGGTTTACAGACTGTGAGTGCCCACACCACCAAACACCTGCGTAGCATGCACGTCTCATGATGCGTGTCTCGTGTGGGGCCCAGATGATTCTGACAGGTAAGTCTTTGGGAGGAGAACTTGACCGATGCTCTAGTTTGGCATCAGAGTTGCTGAAAGGTAAAGCATCTGGGTTTCACAATTTCCCCGCGCCCCCCCCCCCCACCAGCCAAGGACTCCTGATTTCTTCTGTGCTCTTGATGGCCCCAGATGTGCCATTCTGGGGGGTGGTGTGTCAAAGGAGGAGCAGAAACACCTGGCAGCTTGCAGCATACCACGCCC
>PVJH01003042.1:18773-118959 GCA_004026705.1 Nesogale talazaci | reverse complement strand
CTGGGAAACCGAGATCGTACCCTTTTGGGTCCTCTTTATCGGCTCACTAATTGAGCTCCCCCGAGGCCTAGACCCCGATCCTCGCTCCCTCTTTGCTTCCGGCCTTCAAAGTCCCTGACGTTTGTTTGACTCTGGAAGCCAGCAGCTCTCAAGTATCAGATTGGAGCCTATTATGTAGGAAGCACCTGATTTTTTGGTCTTTCCGCCAGTGTCGGATTACCCAATAAGCAAGGTAAGCAGGGGCTTACTTGTGCCTACTTACTCATCTGGAGTGAACAGTTTCGCATTTTTCCCTGCCACATCAAAGATTCTGCTGCAGGGTCTGGCTGGCATCTGCCTCTCTTTCAATGTCTCAGCACCTTCCCCCAGAATCACAGCCTCTTTTCAAATTTACAATCCTTGACAGGGACAGAGTACCCAGTAATCAAGAGAAGTTTGGCTTTACTTTGTGCTGATTTAAGAAGCTGTGGAGGAGGGCTTGGTGGCCTAGTGGGTATGTGTTGGGCTGCTGACTGCAGGGTGAGCAGTCCGAAACCACTAAGTGACCCTGGGGAGAAAGACAAAGCTTTCTTTTCCCACCAAGAACTCGGAAACCCACAGGGGCAGATGTACCCTATCCTATCGGGCTGCTTCGGGTCAAAACGGACTAGAGGACAGTGAGTTTGCTTGATTTTTTGTTTGGGTTTTGAGTGTACAATGTAGATGAGTAAGTACATCCAAGAAAGCCTGTGCCTGCCTCGTTAACTGGATAGCCCACTCTGGCCCTCAGATTGGAGTGTTTTTCTGCCTGGCATGTTGGTCAAAGTAAAGAAGGAGGCAGTCCCTTCTTTCCTCTTGCACAAGCGACTGAAAATGTTTGGGGGTAGGATGGGAGGTGGCAGAACTCTCTCTTTCAAAGGCTGAGGAGTCTGACTGATGGCCAGGCATTATTCGATCCTTTGTCCTCAGCACCAGAGAACTGGGTGAGGGCAGGGACGGTCCCCACCTCCTCAGCCAATGTTTCCCCAATCCTCTGCAGAGTGTGAACCCCTGGTGGGAACTTGCTGTCGTGCCGGGATGAGCAAATAATGGGTGATGGGCTGCGCTGCTAATCGCAAGATTAGCAGTTCGAACCCACGAGCTGCTCCAAAGAAACAAGGTGAGGCTTTCTGCTCCTGTAGTGATTAACAGCCTTCCTGCCCAACGCCTGCTTTCATGAAGAGATCACTGAAGACACGAGGAGCGCATTGTGGCGAAGAAAGCAGAGATCATGCCTGGCTTTCAAAAAAGAGAAGCTCCCGGAGTCTGAGAGGCTTATATTCAAACAAGCAGCCATCTAAGTGAGATGCCAGCTAAGTCCTCATGGAAGAAACACACCAGTCTGTGTGATCCACAGATGGCAAATAACAAAGTCCAAATCTGATGGAGGGAAAAGTATCAGAGGTTAAATTGTGAGCGCCCAGGATATAGAGGATGCTGGAAGCCCAAAATTCATCTGCAGAGTACTTACTCAAATTAAGCCTCCAGCAGACCCCCTCTCACCGCAGTCAAGGGACTCAAAGAGCTTTAGTACGAGACAGAGATGACTGTACCCTTGATTTTTGGTGGAGGGAGTGATGTTAGAATATACCTGTCAGCGCTGCTCATTATGGATTTGGTCTAGGTTTAAATATTTCTTGGTAGTTTGTCAATAGAGGTGGTCTTTTCATATAGATATGTATATAGATACTTCATATATGTGTCTTCATATATGTGCACATATCTATGCATATACATGAACACACATATATACTGTTTTCATTGCATCTTTGGTATGCTTCCAAATTTATGAAGCACGGAAGGGGCAGATGCACAGAGATGGTGATTGGTTAATAGCTTCTGAGGGGTGCCGGGGATCGATTGAGGAGAACTGGGGTGCAAGTAATGAATACAGGCGTGGGGGGGATACACTAGAACAGATTGTGGCAATGTACATACGACTTTTTTGAAATATGACTGAACTATGGAATTGTATAATGTCAATTATATCTCAATAAAACGATTTTTCAAAGAAGAGAGAGACTTCCTGTCTTGGAAACCCGAAGAGACAGTTCCACCCTGTCCTATAGTGTTGCCATAAGATGAAATAGATTGATGGTAATGAGGTTTCTTTTTCTTTTTTTGAATGCATGCCTAATAGAAATTCATTATCTTTGCTTGTTTTAGCAGTGGCTGGGGACAGGAACCTTAAAAGTTTGAAAAGTCTTAGAGTTAGGGAAAGTTGGAAGGTCAAGAGATGAGAGGGTGGAGTTTAATTCTTCTTGGTACAGTAGCGTGTTCTCTCTCCTCTTGCTTAGTCAATTCTTCCCTCGAAACCCAGCTTCAACATTTCCCCAGGAACTTTCCCCACAAATGCCCATTTGCTTAGAGCTCAGCACACTCATCCTTGAATAATCGATCTTCTGTCTGGTTCACTTGTGTTCCGAACTTTTCCTTAATGCCGCCACCAGGAAGATCTGAAGGCCAGCATCCTCATTTTTAAAATTTTTATTTTTTAACACTCATCTGTCCTCTGTCACCTCAAGCCCTCACGGTGATGGTTGGATCCGGGGGTGGGGGTGGGGTGGGGGCGTGCAGCCATGGGCTCAGACATAACAACAATGGGAAGGATGACGCCGGGGCGGGTCTGGTTTTCTTCTGTTCCTCACGGAGCCCCTATGCGTTAGGATGGACTAACAACAGCGACCCTGGTCACCTTGGGCATGAGCCTATCTTGTTGACGAGACAAACAATAAGGCCCTAGGGCAGAAGGGAGGTCTTATTCATCAGACATACTTGTTGAATTGTCCAGCATGGGGTAGATATTCAATGAAACGAACAGGACTTCACACCGGAAGTTGGCTCATGATCCTCTTTTCCCTCCACCCCTTGTCCCCCTTTTACGCTTCTTTTCTTATTTCAAAGGTGTGTGTGTGTAGTGTGGGCTGTGTGCAGGTTGTGTGAAGGACATGGAGGTGTGGTGTGTGAGGTGTGTGATTTATGTGTGGAGTGTGGGTTGTGTGGTGGGTATGGAGGTATGTGAGGTGTGTGTGCATGTATCAGGCAGTGATGGGGAGCTTGGGGGAGAACAGATGGGGCAAGCACACTTGGATAGGGAATCCTGCCTTAGCTGCTTTCTGCTCCCTGTTTTGTATCTTTCCTGCTCGTCCGATGGGAAGCAGCTTCCAGACCCTTCGCTCCATCTGACTCACCTTCTGTAGGGTCTGTACCAGGATCATGTGCTGGTGTCTGTCCATACATCCTCCTTCTGGTTGGTCTGAATGCCTGTTCATGGGCCTGACTTTTTCCTACAGGGGCCTTCCTCAGGCATTCGGCCAAGAACTTGACTTAAGCATTCCGACAGAACCGTTATATCTCCACTAGTCTGTGATGACTTATTTGTTTTTTTAAATAAAACTTGAGTGGGTCAGAAAAGAGACCCACTATCTTAGGAAATGCAAACAAGAGGGAGACAAAAGCTTGTCCTGAATGGTCCAGCAATTCCACTTCCAGGTTTACGTGCCCAAGAGAAACTCAGGCCAAGCAGGAGACACAGGCAACTTCCCTGACAGATGCCCTCCAGTGGGAAGGTGATGAATAAGCCGGGATGCCTTCCCACAGTGGAACACGCTGGGCAGTCCAAATCAGGGAGCAGTGGCCGTCGGCAAGATTATGAAAGCTCCTTAACCATGCGACTCAAAGTAGAGGACACATGCCCAGAGATGCAGCCAGGTGTCTCCCAGAAAGCCCTTCAGGAGGAGAAGAAAATGTTCAGAGACACGCAGCACTGCCACACCACCAAATGCAAAGCAAAGCAGGTAAGGAGGAGGCAAGACTGAAGGTGATGGTTGCCAAGGACAGGGGGTGACTTGCTTGGGAAACTAGGCAGTTAGTACAAGTTAGGGTCAATCTTAGCTTTTGATTTAAAAAAAAATCAAGGGAGTCGAGGTGAATGGGTTCAATGGAATCTGCTCACTGGGAAAGATCTAATAAATGATTAATTGGAAAATAGAAGTGCATGGACTTGAGATTATGATCATTTCTATCTTTGCCCCTGAAGTCAAGCAAATACAAATTCCTGGAGCCGGGGACTACTTTCTTGCCTCCTACTGCCTCCCTGCCCCCTTTCCAGATGTACAAGGGGGCTCCATCTGCAATATCATGCAGGGGGGCTGGGCAGGCGGGGAGCCAATACTGGCTTTTGCTTCCATTCTTGGGGGTTAGACCCAGAGTGAGCCTAAGACCTGGCATGAAATGCCCCATTGTGGCCCAAGGGCTCATCTGCAAAGCTTAACTGGCAGTAAGTCGTCTTCCTTAAACTCTCAGATTTCCTTCTTCACTTGAGCCCCTGTCCTGGCAGAGCAGAAACTCTCACTGGCTGCAGCTTGGGTCGGAAGCCCTCCATGCCAGCAGGGGGTGGGGTGGGAGCAAAGGGTGGGGAGGCCTGTTTCTCGTTCTGATGCCTGCCTCCATTCCAAGCTCTCCCCCCACCTCTTTTTGCAGGCGCTGGGCGAGGGGTGGCTGGGCTCTGTGAGCAGGTACAGGGCGCCCTTTCTCTGTGGAGCACATAGAGATGGATTGTTCAGGCAGCCAAGTTTCTGGCATCGCTGCTGCTGCTGCTGGTAGAATGTCAGGCTGGAGGGCCCCCTCCATCCATGTCTGTCGCCGCAGCCTGGTGGTTTGGGAGAGGACAAGGGTTGAGTTGCGGAAGAGAAATCGATGGAGCTGGTTGTGGGCATGTCTGCCAAACAGGCTTAGCAGGGACGGTGTGCTCCACACCGCTCAGGAGTCAACCCGGGAAGAAGAAAATTGGATCTCCAGGGATGCTCCCAAGTGACCCCTGAAGATCCCCAGGCAACATAGGCCCTGTACTAATAAAGTGGGCTCTCCTTTTTCCTATATACTTCTAATCTCGGTTGTTGGATCTCAGAATCATCTTACCTTTGGCAGATGGTCTTCTTGTAAGATGGTGCGCTCTGCGCATGCACTTTCCAGCTGTTGTCCCAGCTGATTCCAGCCACATTTTGTGGGGATGCCAAAGTGGGGTTAGCCTGAATGAAGCAACCAGCCCCATGCTTGGTCTATGGACCTGCACCCATAGGACCAAAGGTAGAACACAAGACACAGAGAATGTCTTTTAGGCATTTGGGAACCTGTCCAATCATGTACAGAAGTGAGTTAGGATGCTTCCGTCCCCTTCTTGAAGCAACCATTTTGCACTAGAATATTGACCTGATCCTACGAGAGATGGTTTCATCTTCATGTAACTGTCACTGACTCATGGGCGTCAGGACCACAGAACAAAATGCTACCTGGTCCTGCACCCTCCCCAGGACGGGTATTGGATCAGAGCCTTGAGATCCATGAGGTTTCACTGGCTGATATTTGGAAAGCAGTGGCTAGGCCTCTCTTCCAAGGCTCTCTTAGTCTGGAAACACAACTAACATGTGTTCAGCCTCCGAGTAATGTGACTCAGCCCCGACAGACAGAGGTAGCCATGTATGAGGTGCACTGGCTGAGAATTGAACTCGAAAACTGACTTAAAAACAATCACTTTAATTAAACTTAAGTGGAATACCACCCGTCCTAGAGGCAGCATTGGTCACTAACTAAGGTGCCCTGATCACGCTGCCTTCCCTGACACCTCCCCCATCTCCTCCCTTCCTCATCTCTGTCTGTTGAAAGCCTACCACTCGGTGGCTAGGCTCAGAGGCCACTTGCACAGACCCTCCTGAGTCCCCTCAGGCAGAATTCCCTCTGCACTGGCTATGCTTGGGGACCCCTGGGACAGGCCCCCTGGCCACTGGAAGCAGGGAAGTGTGGAGCTACAGCAAAGATGTGGGAGGCAGACAGACTCAAATTTGAATCTGACTCGGCCACTGGTGAGCTTGAACTGGTCACGCATTTAGTGTTCGCATCCTCAGTTTGTCCAGAGGAGACCACAGCATCTGTGATGCAGGGTGGGGGTGGAGAGGAAGGTGCTCATGTTCACTGTATCCATTTCCTTTGGCTGCTATAACAAATGAACATCAACCCATGATTATCAGATAGTACTGGGTGGGAGGGGGATGAGAAGTCTCGGGTGTGGAGCTCACAGGGATGACAGAATCGAGGGGACAGCAGGGCTGGGTTTCCTTCCTGAGATTCAAGGGAGAGAATCCATTTTCTTACTGCTTCCAGCTTCTAGAAGCCACTGGTGTTCCTTGACTCATGGCCTTCTTGCATCTTTAAAGCGAACAATGGAGGGCTGGGCCATTTTGACACCGTCTCTCTAGGATGAAGCAGAATCGACTCCATGGCACTCACTTTGAGTCTTGAGTGCATACCTCATTTAAGGACCTTGGTAATTATGTTGGGCCACCTGGATAATCCAAGATAATCTCTTTATACTAAATCAATTGATTGGCAAGTGGAATCTCTCCTTGACACGTAGCATAAAATACAAGTTCTGCAAATGAGGACCTGGACATCTTTGTTAGACCTGATTCTGTCTACTGCAATCTGATGCCAACTTGAGTGAAGGGGTGGATTTAACCTGTCAATCAGGTCTCTGCTTGATGACCTCCTTTGGAAGCGCTAAGGAGATAAATAGCTTGCTGGAGACCGACATACCCTCTCTCTTCTTGGTATTCCTGATGACACCATACATGGAGTTATGCTAGAGCCACATGGAGGCCCACGTCAGCGCCAGTGGATCCAAAGAACTTTCCACCCACTGGTCTGTGATCTTCCTGCATTTGGCGTCATTGCATATATTTTGTGAGTCTAAAAAGGAATTTATAGATTGGTATGGGACATATGGGCTAATGTTAAAGTGACCAGATTTTAACATTGGTAAAGCAAGACACCATTGACCCGGGGGGAGGGGGTGTTGGAGGAGAGGGGATAGTTTCCCTTTCCATTCTCCCACCGTTCCCAAGCTTGTCGTGCATTCTTTCCAAAAAATCAGGACATTTTTAAAACACCATGGGATGCAGGGAAAATTCTTTAAAATTGGGACTGTCCTGCCAGAAGCGGGGCATCTCGTCACTTTACTAACGTTGGGCTTATGGACCTGATCTAGACGGAATTGGGATGTTTTCTTCAAGTACAATTGGTCTTTGGCATAAAGTTCTCTCTTACACACACGAGTCTCTCTGGATTTGTTTCTCAAGTCTACCTGGACAAACACATTCACTAGGGTGCCTGGTCCCATGCCAAAGGCACTCTGGTGCTGTAGTGGGTTATGTGTTGGTCAAAACCACCAACCGCTCAGTGTCACAGAGTGAGAAGCTCACAGGAGTCGTTCTGCCCTGTCTTAGAGGGTTGCTGAGTCGGCCTCAACACGATGGCAGTGCATTTTTTTTTTGTCTTGTGTGCCTGAAGAGCCCCGATAAGGAGCCCTGGTGCCATAGAAGTTAAGCATTGGTCTGCTAAGTGCAAGATCAGCCGTTTGAAACCACCAGTTGCTCCGTGGGAGAAAGACTGGACTTTCTACTCCCAGAAAAAGTGACAGGCTTAGAAACCCTCGGGGGAGAGGGGGCAGCCAGTTCCCCCCTGCACCACAGAGTCGTGATGAGTCAGCCTCGACGCGATGGCAGTGAGTTTGTTTGTTTGAGTCCAGTGCCAAGCGGGAGAGGAGTTAAGTGCCCGTTTGCTAAATGGAAGGACGGTGGTCCAGGCTGCACGCGGCCATCTACTTCCATGAAGATGAAAGCGAACAAAAGAAACCCACCGCTGTCCAATCAAATCCAACTCACAAGGACTCTCCGTAGGGCTTGAGAGAGCAGACATCTTCTGGGAGCAAGCAGCCTCACGTTGCACTCTCACAGCCGCTGGCGGGTTTGAACGGCTGACGTTCTAGTTACCAGCCCAAATACCCAGCCAGCAGTGCCATCAGATCCCAGCCTTGTTAAACTTCTGGGGTTCTACTCTTTTCTATTAGACTCCTATGAATTTGAATCCCCCTTTTCTACGTGGTAACAGGGTGCTTGGCTCAAAGGAGGTGCTTAAAAATTGAGGGCCTTTATTATTCCTTGCATCTGTGAGTTTCTTTCTATTAGCGTGCCAGTCTCTCAGTGGTGGTGTTGCCTAATATTTTTTATGGACTCTGCCCTGCCCAAGAACAGGTGCTTAGTAAATGTTTATTGAATAATTGAATTTTCTATAAATGTAGGTTGTGTCTTTCCTTGTAAAGCTATACTGGATAGTAAAAAGAAGCAGAATGCCAACCAGGATGTACGGTCTCCTTTGTGGGGTGAGGGGAGAAGGAGAGTTGTTTTGGAGAGAAGACTGGGATGAGATACCTGTCATTGCTGTTGCAGGTAGTTTTCATGGGGATTAATTTTAGTGACCTGCCATCGCTGATAGAATGTGCAAAATAATTTTTATTAATCAATCAAATCGTGTGTGCAACGATGGTGCTTTAGTCTAAGAGGAAAACAATGACGTGATTAGAATTCTCATGACTTAAAAACAACTCCAAATAGCACCTCTTTCTGGCCCGATAGCGAACCACCCTTGGATTCAGCCCATCTCTAACTGAGTCATGCTGCTGATGCTGATTGAGCTGATATTTGGGCTAGAAACGCTTCCTGCTCATTTTCAGCATGCTTTGAGCTCAGTCTGTGTTCAAAGGACAGCTTTCCATGAACTGCAGCGGGACATAATGGTTAAAGAAAAAAATATTTTTCTTCCTGCTGCTAGGAATAAAAATTTGTACAATCGCCTTGTCTACGCCTCCTACATCCACCTGTCCTTGTCGTACTACTTCGGCCGGGATGACGTGGCTCTGAAGAATTTTGCCAAATACTTCCTGCACCCATCTCACGAGGAGAGGGAACATGCGGAGAAACTGATGAAGCTGCAGAACCAACGAGGGGGCCGGATCTTCCTCCAGGAGATCAAGGAACCAGACCGTGACGACTGGGAGAGCGGGCTGGACACCCTGGAGTGCGCTCTGCACCTGGAGAAGAGCGTCCACCGGGCCCTGCTGGAGCTGCACACACTGGCCCCAGACAAGAACGACCCCCATCTCTGTGACTTCATCGAGACACATGCCTGGACGAGCAGGTGAAATCCATCAAAGAACCGGGCGACTAGGTCACCAACCTGCGCAAGATGGGGGCCCCGGATTCTGGCCTGGCCGAGCATCTCTTCGACAAGCACACCCTGGGAGACAGTGACGGAGAGAGCTAAGCGGCAGCCTGGCCTTCCCCAAGTCACTAAGGCCGCACATGCATGTGGGGTTCCTTCTCTAGACCTGTCCCTTTTCTCGAAATTGTACCCAAGCGTCCATTTCCATTCTTCCATTTGTACCTTTCCTTCGGATAGAGTCTATAAAGTCCTTTGATACCCAGCTGTTGTCTCAGAGATCTTGGCAGAGAGCTGCCCGGGCCCAGGCAGTTGAATTTTTTTAAGCACCCCAGTTCCCACTGCAAAATCCTACTTAATAAAACGGAGTTTGCGTAGAAAAAAAATCTATATAGAGAGATGTGTTCAAAAATGCTCCTAACAGCTTGTTAGGTAATAGTAACTCTCCCCCTCCCCTACTCCCACCCACTAGAAACAACCCAAGTGTCCTTCAACAGGTTGGTGCCCGAACGCTTATTGAAAGATTGAGGGTTCGAAGCCCCCCAGAGGTTGCCTCAGAAGACAGGCTTGGAAATCAGCATCTGAAAGACCCCATCCCTGAGAACCCCATGGCACACTTCTGTTCTGCATGTCTGGAAAGCCATCAGTTGGAGCAATGAGCAAACAACATGGCATGGAAGAAAGCTAATGTAGGGTGATAGTCCATGTATTAGTCTGGATAGAGTAGAGAAAGAAATTCATAAACACGCATATGTGAATAAGAAAGAGGTATATAGATACAAGAGGGAATGAACACTGAGAAAATATCCCAACCCAGTCCACAAGTCCGATATTAGCCCATATGTCTCACAGCAATCCACAAAGTCCTCTTCAGACTCACGAAACTCATGCAGCGATGCCGAATGCAGGAAGAGCATCGATCAGTGGGTGAAAAGTCCTTGGGTCCAGTGGTGGTGTGAGCATCTCAGCAAACGGACAGGTCTAGAAAAGGAACCCCATGTGGCTTCTCCTCAGGGATGTCTTGCAGAGAGCCAGCCTTGTCAGTCAAGTGTCTCCAAAGGAGTGAGTGTTGTCAGGAAAAAGTCTCTAAGGAAGTCAACCGAGAGAGACAGTGTCTCTGCCTCCAAGAAGGAATCACCAGAACTCTCGGGAAACAGCCACACCCCCACAGAGGTCTCACTGGCTATCTCTAGATTGACGGTCTAGACTCCACCTCTACACTCTTAATCCTCAAATCGACATCAGATGAGGTGACTGCCACCATCTGAGAGCTGTGGTAGCACTGTTGGGTAAGTGCTGAACTGTTAGCTTCCAGGTTGGCTGTTCAAACCCACCAGCTGCTCCTCAGGAGGAAGATGAGGCTATCTGCTCCCATAAAGATGAGCAACCCAGGAAGCCATCTACGACCTGGAATCCGCTCAGTGGTGGGTAGAGGCGTACACTATCCTGGGTCAGCTTCAACATCAAATACCGAGGGAAAAAAGGCAACTTCTAGAACCATGCATTCTTTATGTTGCTATTTATATGAAGGCTAAAAAAGTATGCAAACACAGCACAGTTTGGGGATGCATACATGTGTCTCCATGTATGCCAACAATAGAGGGCAGTGAGAAGTATAATTCAGGTTGGTTGGTACCCAGGGGGTGGAGGCCAGGAAGGAGAGGGCTGGTAAATCTATGCCATGCAATTTGTGTGTTATCTCCAGATTTTATGCCAATTTTTTTATGGGAGGGTGCTCGTTTCATCTTATTTTTGTTTAAGTTAAAGAATGGTTAAAGTTGGGGGAGGCGAAGGGGCGAGGGAAGGGAAATGGGGAGCGGGTACTGGGGCCTAAGTGGAGGGAGGCTGTTTTGAGAGTGATGATGGCAACAAGTGTGCAAATGTGGCCTGCATACAATTGATGGATATATGGATCGTGATGGGAGTTGAATGAGTCCCCAATAAAATGAGTCATAAAATTAAAAAAAAAAAGAAGGGGGAAAAGAGGAACTCATACCAAGGGCTCAAGTAGAAAATATTTCGAAATGAATATGGCGACACGTGTACAAATGTGCTTGATACAAATGATGTTTTGAATGTTATAAGAGCTGTAAGAGCCCCCAATAAAATCATTGGGAAAAAAAGAAAAAAGAATGGTTAAAGCTTGGTGATTTGAATCTGCCTGCTACTCTCCTGGAGAAAAATGTGGCAATTTGCTTCTGGAAAGATTTCTAGTCTTGTCATCCTCGCTGCTCTCCTGTTGAGTAACTGTGAGTTGCAATGGACTTGACAACAAGGCATTTGGTTTGGGGTTATTTTCTTTTTATTCACTGTCTTAGCAGACTAGATATGTACATATTTCAAAAAGTTTGTGGGAGAATTCTGTTATCTTTGGATTCTACTCTTTTCCATGAATGTATTGAAGTCCCCCAAGAGATATGTAAATGAATGCTTTCTTTCACAAGGATCAGAACAAATCTGATTTTTACCAGTCGGAGATTAAAGATGTCCCAAATGTCCCACTGTTCCAAGCTGCTGTACCACGTCATCATCTTTAGCATCAGCCGCCTCCCCACTCCTGCCCCCTCAGAGCTTGCCCTCTGGTTGTGGAGTCTTGTAGCTTTCAGCAGAATCTCAGAGAACTCATGAACCATCCTTGTATAGATACAAGTGATATATTAAAAAAGTAATATGGCACAACTTGGCATCAGGAATGACTCAGAAGTAGGAGGACAGCGCGGAATACAGTTCTTGATCAGGACAGCGTCTTCTCTTTTGGGATAAGTGTCATAAGTCTTAGCTCCATGGGTTGACTGACGAGCCCCGCTGTGGTCTGGTGCTGGCCTCTGTCTCCTGCTGCCTTGAATTGTTGTCTCTAGCTCCACTGTGATCTCTAGTGGTCTTCCACACCTCAGATTGTCTCACTCTGTCCCGTTCCTCCCCAACAAAAGTTCCAAGCATCTTACTAGAATTAGTAGCAAGCCGTCCGGGCCCTTGGGTGGACTACAAGCTGCATCTCATTTGCAAAGTCCCACCCAATCACCGAGTGAGAGTCCCAAAACTCTTGCTCCCAAACCAAACTCACTGCCACTCAGTCGATTTTGACTTTCCGTGACCTGAAAGGAGAATAGAGCTATCCCTGTGGTTTCTGAGGTTGTACATCTTCATGGGGCACAAAGCCTCCTCTTCCTCCCGAGGAGCCGCTGGTGGAGGTTTCAAACTGCTTAAACCGGGTGGTTAGCAGTCCAACTCATCACCCTCTGTGTCACCAGGGCTCAGGGTCATATAAGTGATCAATGGTCCACACACTACACACTATATACTATGTATGTCCTGTTTGGCAAATGCCTTCTTCAGTATGCTTATTAAAAATAGACAGTCGTTTCAACCTACCAACGTTTTACATCTTTACTGTCATTATGATTTCTGGTTTTGGTGTTGGGCTGAGAAAGGCTTCCTCTCTTCAGAGGATTAAAATGAAGGTGGCTAGGTTTCTAAAGACTCAAGTTCCACCAGCAGCGATATCCATGTGATATTTTGTCAGTTGCTGTGGAGTCTGTTTGGACTCCTGGCAATCCCCTGGGTGCTCCATTGTGTTAGTCTGGGTAGACTAGAGAAACAAAGTCAGAGACACTCAGAAGTGTATAGAAAAGAGGATATTAAGAAAACAGCCCAGTCCAGATCAAGTCCATAAGTCTGATATTAGCCCATATGTTTGATACCAATCCACAAATTCCTCTTCAGATTCACACAACACATGCAAGGACTCTACGTGCGGGAAGGTCACAGGCCAGTGGGTACAAAGTCTTGTGGCGTTGTAAACATCTCAGAACTGGCAGGGGTCTCCACATGGCTCCTCCAGCTCCAAGTCTCTGTCTGTCATCAGTGTGGCTCTGTGTGTCTTGTCAACATGTCTGTGTGTCCCACCTCTACCAAGCTATTTATCACCTTGCGCCTCCAAATAAGGTCATCAAGCTGCAACCTGAGAGGCTGAACTCCTCTCCTTCACTCTTTGTAGTCTCAAATTGACAACAGATTATGTAACTGCCACATCCATTCATTTAAAATCATATCACCAAACCTGTCTTCTGAGGTTCCCCAGAGACAGCTAATGATGTGAGTGATCGATGCATACTTAACTGCTCGTGCCACACAGGGACTCCTACATGACATATAGGTGATTCACTTAGTACATGATATGAACTGATGCTCAATAGCATTTTCTGTGAATTAAGATTCGTAATGTAACCCAGTGGAAAGAGTGCTTGCCTCTGCTTCCCAATAACATTTGGAAAGAAAATGAGTCAACTGGAAATGTTCCATGATGATAATTACTTGGGGAAATTTGTCTGAAAAAGGTTATTTTGGGCAAGCAAGCCATCCTGGAAAGGACCTTGAGAAATGATCTAGACTCTTTCTCTTGGAGTTCTTTCCAGTCATTTAAAAATAAGCCCTTTTATTAGGAAAACCTCCAAATAGACACAAAAAGCAGAGAAAACAGTCTAGTGAGTTTCCCTGGAAGCCTCGCCCATCTTCAACTGCGGCCTGCGAGATGAATAACCTGATACTTGTCTACTTCTCTCCCACCTCAGTTTGTACTGATCTCACTTTCTCCATCCATCCATCCATCCATCCGTCCGTCCGTCCGTCCGTCCATCCGTCCTTTTCTAGGACACAGGTTGTGGTCGTTAGGTACCATGGAGTTATTTCCATGACTCCTGGCAACGTTATAAGAGGAAGCCCTGCCTGGTCCCGCTCCATCTTGCAATTGTTGCTCTGCGGGAGTCCCTTGTGGTTGCCATGGTGCCGACCCCTCTCATGGAGAGTCTCTGTTTCGCTGCTCCTCTACTTTACCGAGGTTGGTGTCCTTCCCCAGGGATCGGTCTCTCCTGACAACATGCCCACATCATGGAAGACAACGCTTTGTCATCCTTGCCTCTAAGGAGCACTCTGGCCATGTTTCCTCCAGGTCAGATTTGTTTGTCCTCTTGACACGTTGTGGTACTTCCAACATTCCTCACTAGCGCTGACATTCAACTGTGTTGGTTTTTCTTTGCTCTCCCTTATTCCATTTTCACATGCCTGTGGGGCAATCGAAAATACGATGACGTGGGCCAGGCGCATCATTGCTTTTCAACACTCTAAAGAGGTTTTGTGCGGCAGATTTACCCAGTGAGGTGCATTGTTTGATCTCTTCACCTCTGCTTCCAGAAGTATGGATTGTGGATTTAAGCAAAATGAGATCCTTGACAACTTCTATCTTGTCTCCCTTTATGATGAGTTCCCCTATTGGTCCAGTTCCAAGGATTTCGGTCTTGCTTACTCTAAGTTGTAATCCACACTGAATGCAATAAATACGTGTTAGAATAAAGAAGACATTTGCACCATAGTCTTAAAAACAGACACAAAAACAAGCAATTTTCATTTTGGGAGACATGTGCCCTGACGGGGGCATATGCTTTGTTGACTGGCATAGCCCTCCTGTGTGAGCAGATGCTATTGACAATGAATGGCAACAGGGGATGGGTAGGAGTGTGTGTCCGTGTGTCTTCTTTTCTCTGCAAGTGCAAATGGGTTGGCCCTTGGGAACACTGAATGCTAAGATATGATGGGATATTCAAGACATAGCTGGATCCTAAATAGGGAAAAGACCCCAGATGGGAGTGACAGAAGACCAAATCTGCCATTCTCACCTCTCCCTGCCAAAGCACCAATCTGAGCAGAAGGATGCAGGAAAAAGGTCTGAGTTGCAATAGAAGCTTCACATGGCCCCCCTGAGTATCAGAGTGTTTACTCACGACTTCATGATTTGATGGAATGTGTCAAGACAACACACATGTTCTTGCTTGTCCCTCATCCCCAAATGGTCTCCCTTGTGCTAGTTAGGAAAATCTGATAACCAAGTGCCCCATGGCTAAAAGAAAGTGAGTTAGGCTTTTCCTGAAGACACACCGCAGCTGATTGGGCTCATGACCACGTGTCACCATGGCCTAGTCTTGCCTATGGAACATTTAATCATGCCAGCCATTACCTGCATGCCCTTAGTGAACTGATGGCCTTCTCTACGAACACATGTAGTCTGGTCACTGCAAAGCTCATTGCATCCCCTACACCTGTATTTCTCTAGGAGGGCATTTCCTCAAGTTCAGTCTGAGATATTATGAGATTCAGGAACCAGCATTTCCAGAACAGACTTCAGATTTCTGGTGGATTCTTGTACATTCTCTAGTTTGAGACCACTCCCTGAAGACAAAATCGTAGAAGGTGAAGGGAATAAAGATGGAAAAGAATGGAACTCATGACCTGTCCAACCAGTACAAGTTTCTCTAGTTCTTCTCTGCCCGCCCCCCCCGCCGAAGTTATTTATATATGATAAGCAAGCTCTCTTGGAAAGAAAAGAGAAACTTGAAATCTCTGGCCCCTTTCAGGGATTGCCCCTCATGTTTAAAGACAAAGGGACTTCTTGTTTATGGGTTAGAACTGGTTCTTTTTTATCATTTTTTGGGGGGCTCATACAACTCTCATCACACTCCATACGTCCATCCATGTGTCAAGCACATTTGTATATTTGTTGCCACCATCATTCTCAAAACGTTTGCTTTCTACTTGAGCTCTTGGTACAGGTTCTATACTTATAAAAAGTAGAATCTCTGCTTGGATCTAAAAATAAGTGGCTACTGAATGTGAGCTTGGAGACTGCTGTTTTGAAGGGATGTTATCTGGTTTGGTGAATGACTGAGTCATCGTAAGGGGTCTATGGAACTTACTGGATCCTGTGGTTAAATTTAAAATGGAGTTTTCTTTGCCCTGCCCCTTGCTCCAGACTCAAGAAGAGTCCTGGGACAGGAAGAGAAATGCTGCACTGTAAGCTAGTAACAGCCTCAAGAGGTTCTGAAGAGATGGAGCAGTGGGATGACTGAGGTACATGTGTGCCTCTAGCCAATTCGTCTCCTCTGCTTGAAGACGTAGGACCTGAAGCATAGGTCTTGTCAGGCGGGAGAGTTTGCTTCATCTCCAATCCATTCGTCCCCTGCTTTATTCCGTCATTCATCAGTGGGTGGGTGGAAGGATGGATTCGTTTGTTGCTAGGGGCTTCCATCCTGAAGGAGTTATAGCAAATCGCCTCAGAATGGAATCCCCTGAAGTGGTCTGGGGAGTGACTGCTTTGCGGAAGGCAGGGATTTCCACTGGGTTCCCTTCAGGCAGTGATGCTGTGGTTGCTTCTAAGATTTTAGGAGCTGGCCTTTGATTGGGACTTGGGAGGCAAGGAGGAAGATGTGTTTGCATCCGATCCAGAAAAACAACAGCAACAACAAAAACCCCATCACGGAATTAAAAGACAAAGCCTTCTGGTTCTCATTAGAGTGAGGTGTCTGAGGGAACAATTTGACAAATGTCCGAGAGAGTTTTCTCCGCCCCTTCCCCACCCCCCCCCAAAAAAAAACTAAAGAATTGTGCAAGTGCATGTTGCAAAAAGCTTGGTCCTTTGTCTTTGTTTTCCAAGCACACAGCGAGCTACCCAATGGTATCCACACCACTGCTGGGCAGTTGGAGCTTGTCCACTGCCAAGTCGCATGGTGCCCTGGGAGAGAGAGTTCGGTTTTCCTTCTGTGGTGGCAGTTTGCCCTGCTGCCACCCTGAGAAGCCAACTGCAGTCAACATCTGTTGTTTCTGGCTGTCTGGCATGCAGCCGACAATCATAGTATTGCCGATCATAGTATTTCTACTTTTCCTGGGGGAACACCCTCCCCTGCACCATGAGTCCCCATCCTTGAAGCGGGGGCTAATACACACTGCTCAGTTTCAGGGTGAGTGTGTGACCCAGGTTTGGTCAATCAGTGAATTTACTTCTGGGATTCAATGGGGGTCATATGGTAAAGTGACTAGATTTTAAGCGGGACACCATTGACCAGGGGGTGGGGGTGTTCTTGATTTAAAATGTGGTCTATATGGAGCACAAAAATGTTCACAGAATGCAAAAATAGTATTGTAATATATTTATTTTAATTTTATAACGCTATGGGACATTGTTAAATTGTTCAAAAGCGGGACGTCTGGTATGGCCCAAACTAGGGCCTTGGATCCATTCTAGGAGTTTATGGGGGGAGCTATCAGAGACAAGAAGCTCAGGGGTAGGAAATCAGTGAGGATGTAGCCCTGTATTGGTCGGGGACTCTTTGGTTCCTACAAAGGAAAAGTTTACCAGAGAATGAAGTCTTCCAGTACAAAACAAGGCTGAGAGAGGAAAGAGACAGATTTCTGAGATATTTTAAGCATTTGGATTGAGCGGATAGGAGAAAGATGGGGCTTTTTGCTTCTGTAACGAGTTACAGTCTCGGAACCTCAGAGGGGCAGTTCTCCTCTGTCCTATAGTTCTACTCTGACCTCCTGCCTTTCCTGAGTCAGCATAGACTCAATGGCAGTGAGAATTTTGGGGAGTTTCTGCTTAAAAATGCATTTCACCTCCCATGACATGAGGTACCTTCCTGTGGCGAATTCTTGTAAATGCCAGTCAATTCCTGTGGTAGATTAAATATAGTCGCAGTTTCTTTGTAGCATCTTCCATTAGAGGTGGGGTTCATTTTCCCACCTCTTGAGCATGAGTCATCCTGGGACTTGCTTGGACTCCTAGAATGCATAGGGAGTAGCGTTTTGTGAGCTGTGGAGACTAGGCCTCAAGGGACCCTTTGCCCTTCTGGAGTGCTTCCCTCAGACCACCATGCATGGTCAGTCTGGCCTGCTGGAGGCTGGGAAGCCATGTGGAGGAGACTCGAGGTGCCATGACCAGCTGCTAGCACCCATTGGTGCCCATGTCAGTGAGGCCATCTTAGACCTTCCTGCCTAATTACTTTGGTGTCCAGTTGAATGGAACAGCATGGATAATGTTAGGGGAAACCAGCAGGTGAACTGCCAGTGGAGCCACAGAATTCTCCATGGTCATTTCAGCCACTGAACTTGGGGGTGGCTTGTTGGGTCTCAAGGGCCAGCTGCCTTTCCTGCCTGAAGTCAGAATTTGTTTTCCATCATTAGCAGCAGGTAGAATTCTGTCTGATACACTTATGAGCCTTACCAGAAACACACCCTTTGGAATATTCTCCCTATTTTTGAATGGAATCAGCTATCTTGATCTGCCTCTTCAATGAACTTTTTTTCCCATTGATTTTATTGGGGGCTCTTACAGCTCTTAAAACATTCAACACATCATTTGTATCAAGCATATTTGTACACATGCTGCCATCTTCATTTCCAAATATTTTCTACTCAAGTTCTTGGTATAAGCTCCCCTTTCCCCCCTCCTTTTTAAAAATATATCATTTTATTGGGGACTCATACAACTCCCATCACGATCCATACATCCATCAATTGTATGCAGGCCCCATGTGCACACTTGTTGCCATCATCACAGGTCATCTTTCTAGTCCATCTTCGTCTAGAATCTTGCCCAAGCCTGTCAGGCATTAGAGCAATGCACAAGCCACCACCGAAGGATGGGGGTGAGGTGGGGATGGAGGGTGGCTGCCCTAATGTGCTTTGGCCGGGGATTGAACTTGGGTCTTCCACATTGAATGCAAATTTTTTTTTCACTGCATCCCAAGGTTGGTCGTCTGGGGACTTGGAGAAACCAGTAGCTACTCAATGTAGCTAGATGAGGGCTTTGCACCTAGTTGGCAGGAGTGACCTGGCACGAGGGTTGTTCTTGGGCGTTAATAATACAATTTCGTCAGCTGTACGCAACAACCCCATTTTCTCTTAGATTGACCAAGGGTCAAAAGATCCTTTTTCTTTTGGGCAAGGGGCCCAGACTTTGAGCTGACTCTGATTTTTTTTTTTTTTTTTAGCTCTAAGGAGAGTGTGCCTCTCATTTGGTAATATGTGGTGAAAATGAGATTAGGGTAAGGCAGAAAACAGACGACAAGAATGGAAAACGAACCATACGTAGAGTGGGTTTGTTAGGGCGCAGATGGATGACAGTCAGGGAAGAGGACCTATTCTTGCCACGGGGAGGTTCACAAGAGAGTCAGTGCCAGCAAGGGAGGTCACAAAACATGCTGTATCATAGGGCGTCCTTGTGTCAATGGTCAAGATGTGCAGGAGAGAGATGATCCACCAAAAGGTTAATACTGTCCTCTGGTGGGGGAGATGATAGAGATTTTGGTTTTTCTTGTTTCAAAGGAAGATGTATTCCTGGTGTCTATAAACAAAGTTAGTCAAAAGAGCATCCCCCACGGCACCCTCACATTTCAGATATGAAAGTTATCCATGAACAGTGCGCAATTGTCTATCCCAAGGAGGTCTTTCCCCGTGTGTCACACCCCCGGGGAGGCCATGTCATGATGGCCTAGAGGGTCGTCTGAGCAAGGACAGGGCTTCCTGGGACTTCAGTGGCCAGCGGCCACGGGATATGCAGTGCCGTCAGCCAGGCAGGGAGGGCCTGCACATGTTGAACCCCAGCATCCTCGCGGCCCTCCTCATCGGGCCTCTGGCCGGTTTCTGAGAAAAGTCTGTATGTCTTGGACCCGTCTCCATGGCTGGTGGTGTCGTGGGTTCCGCGGGCGCTGTTCTGGCCTTCCAGTGCCCTTGGCAGTTCTTCCTGTTAGTGTTGGAGACCAGAAGAGGGGACCGTTCGGGCTTTAGTGTGGCCGCTTCCTCGGGTACAATTGGAACCGAAGTCAGGCTGGACTCCCAAGGGTACAGGGAAGTTGTTTCATGGTTGTGTTTTATCTTTCCTTCTCTTCCTTTAATCCTCAAGTGTGTGTGTGTGTGTGTGTGTGTGTGTGTGTGTGTGTGTGTACACACGTGCACATTCTATGAGATTTTAGACAGTTTTATTTGGGCGAATTCTACTCTCCAGATTATTTCTGTGAAAGATCTTCTGCACCTGCCTCTCTGCCCGCTCTGCTCACGTCCTGTATGGAGCCCTGCGGAGGCGTGGCTAAGCATCCAGCTATGAACTGCATGGTCGGCAGATCAAAACCACCAGCTGCTCTGCGGGCGAAAGAGTGGGCTTTCTACTCCCGTCGACAGTGACCATCTGGAAAACCCCTCAGGGGTCACTGGGAGTCTGCACAGACTCGAAGGCCATGAGCCAGATGTACTGGTTCTCCCCCTTCCTCATGCTGAGGCCCTTTCACACAGTTCCTCATGTGATGGGATCCCCACTCCCAACCATATCATTATTTTCGTTGCTACTTGTCACTGTCATTTTGCTACTGTGATGAATCAGGCGACCCCTGGGAAAGGGTCGGTTGACCCCCCCAAAGGGGTCGGGACCCGCAGTTTGAGAATGGCTGCTCGAGTGAGTGCGGTACCAGATGGTGATGGGGTCTCATGTTCACAGTAGGATCAGCTTTTTGTTGACCCCCAGACTGTGGGACTCCTGAAGGGCAGGCGAGGACTGTGTTGGCCACCCCATCTACAGAACTCAAAAGGTGGTGAACTGCCTTCAGTCTCCATCAGCCCCAGGGCCCAGCGTGCCATCCCCTGCGGAATCCAGAACTCTTCTTGGTGGGAATCTTCTGTGGCCTGGATTCATTCAGGTGCCAGTCACCACTGAGTTGACTCCAGTGTGTTAGCGGAAAACTATGTTTGCTCCTTCAGAAGTAGGTTACCATGGGGCTTGGGGTGCTTTTTATTTGGGGGCGGAGGGTGTTCTGTTTTTCCTGAGGTGCCTCAGGATGGACTCCAACCTCAGTCCTCCATTCAGCAGCCATTGGTGCCACTCGGATGTGTCCAGAGTCTCAGCGTCTGTTTTCTCCAGCGACTGCTTCGACCGGCTTGTGAAATACTGTTGTTTGAGCTGGACATGGAGCGAACTCTGTCTTCGGGCGGGAGTTGGGTTGGGCTCGGTCCCATTTGTGGTAAACGTCTCTAAGCGAATGCATTTCCTCTGATGGGCTTGGCTGTGGATTTCCAGAGTGACACATGGCGTGCTGACTTTGGAAATGCCCACTGCAGTGCCCAGGTGCTGGAGGGCTCGGCCTGGAGGGGGACCGCTTTGGGTTCGGGTGGAAAGGATGGTTTCTGGCAAGGGCTTCTAGCAAAGCTGTTCAAAACTGTGACTGTTTCTGGGATGAATGTCCTGTGTCTTGTTTTTGTGAAGAGCCATTTTCCAATGGAAAGCAATCTTAGGTTCTAAGTGATGCTGTACAAAAAGTTTCCAGAAAAATGTTAGGCTATGTTCCAAGGGCGCCCTAAGAGGCAGGAGTATTTAAAATACTGCAAGTCCTTTTGAAAACCCTATGAAATTCTGATGGAAATTGGCCATTGGATTTGTTTGTCACCAAATCCCAAGTGGGTGTGCATGAAGACTGAGGGACTGAGAGACCAGTGGTAATGCATTGGAGTGACACACAGAAACCCTAATATCTTCTTCTTCACTCTCGGATCACTCCCTCCTTGGAAGCAGGCTGGCCTCCCTGGGAGGAGATGGCCCCTCCCGGCCTTTCATTATTCATCTCAGCTTAGCCCTTTAGGCTGGGGGGGAGGGCAATTCCAGAGAGGGAACCTGAACTCAGGGAAAGGAAGATGACATGGCGAGGCAAGTCTGGTCGGTGTCCAGGTATTTTACTGTTGCCTACAAAGGGGACCTCACTATTGTTCCCATTTATAAATGAGCAAACAGAGGGACAGGGCATTTAAGACACATGATATCCCGTTTCTGCAGAGGGGCTTCTTCTGCTTCTAGCTCTGGTGTGGAGTCTGTGATGACTAGGCTTGAGGCTGGCAAATCCACTCGGGCACTGTCTGCCCATGAGACAGGCTTCATTTATTTCATGTTGGCAACGTCGAGGACGACGTCCATGATTTATGTTAAAAGGATTTTTTGGGGGGGGAGGGGAGAAGTTGATAAAAATGCTCCTTTTGCACCGTGCTTTGGCTACCCCAGTTTTTAATAAACCAGGCTTAGCAGCTGCAAAGGTCCAGAGTGAGAAACTGGATTTCTGCAAGGAGACCGCAAATCCCAGGAGCCCCTGTCAGTCTCTCTGCTGGTCCAATGGCTTTTTCCTGAGCTGAGCCTCAAAGATTAACCTCGAACATTCCAAACTTGAGCATACAGTGCCCTTTGGAAGGCCCGAAGCTAACTGGTAGGAAGGTGGCTGCTGGGGGGTTTGGTGGGAGTGGAGCTGTCATCGATATGTCTTTCAGGAAGATTCCAAAGATGGAGACTGTTATGAGCTATAGATTTAAGATGGACACACTGAACTGTCCAGACTCCAAGTCACCCTGGGCAGGTTCTCAAGTCCTGGGAACTGGGCGGCTGCAAAGGCCAGTGGCAGGGAGTCACCATGGAACTGGTTGCTAATGTTTATGCAGCGGCCTGTGTGCAGCTGCACACAATATGGCCATTGTTCTGCCTTTCAGGGATGCCAGTTGGTGGCTGGTGTTGAATATGCCCAGGCTCTGGGTGGGGGATGCTCTCTGCCCAGGGCTGCACTACGTTCTGGCAGCATGGCCAAGCCAGTGCTCTGCGGGTGGGAGTGGGACTGGAATAGGGTCCAGTGCGGACGTCCCGGGAGAGTCTTGTGGCCCAGGCTTATTTTCTCAAAGAGGAACAAAAATCCATTTACGTGTAGTACTTTTCAAGAAGGGGCACGTAGCCAAGGAAACACGTATTCTTTTGGGGCTGTGCGGTTCTGGGAGTTGTGGCACATTGAGAGTGGTGTCACCCCCCACCGGCAGGACCAAGAGACAGAATCGTTCCACCCTTCCCCTATCCCCCACTACTTCTTGTTGCTCCTTCTGAATCAAATCACCCCTCCTTAGTGCCTGGTCCCTCACGGTCTGTGTTCCATTCCTCTCAACTTGCCTTTTCCAGAATGTGGGGCATGGAATTTGTAGTCTTTTCAGCCTGGTCTTTTCAGTCGTTTCAGTCTATTCCGGCGGCATGGGATGCATAGGAGTTTCGTTCTTGGTGTTGTATCCATCTAGAGTTGCCCCGTGTTGCCTGCTGACACTAGATCCTGATAGGATGTTGCACACGTCTGCTTCTCCATTTGCCCAAGCAAGGCACTTGGGGTGTTTCTGGTGTGGGGTTTTGAGAATAAAGCTACTATGAGCATTTAGTAGTCAGGTTTTTGTATGGACAGATGAACACCGTCCCTTCTTTTTGGTCAATACCTATGTGGGATTATTGGGTGCATGCTCAACTTCGTGAAAAAGGGACCCCCCTCTTTGCCCAGAGGCTGGGCCATTTTGTATTCTCACCAACTGTGTAGGAGGGTTCTAGCCGCCCTGTGTCTTTGCCAGCACTTGGTATTGTCATAACACTTTATTTCTCTTATATGTAGTAGTCTAATCAGTAGGTCGTGCCTAATTATGATTTTAATCTGCCTTTTGATTGACTCCTTCACCCAGCTATTGCTTGCAAAGCGGGCCACAGTTACAGTTATCAGTTTCAAGATTGTAAAAAGCAAATGGCAAATGATAGTGGACATTTGCCTGTGTAAAGCAGATTCATTTGCTAAGCATATAGATTTACAATTGACCACAATGTGGACAGCCTGGTCTTGATAGTTTTTGAATATTTCAGGAGACGCTGGGCCTGTGTCCTTTAGGAATGATGTCTGGAGCCATGGAGATGCCATGGGTCAGGCCTTGGGTTGGCCCACATCTGCTCCCTGGGAAAAAGATTGAGGATGCTGGCCTACACCAAGACTCATTGTATCAGAAACCCTCTGGGCATCATCTTGATGACAGAGGGTTTGGCTTCGGCTTTAATTTGATGGGTCTGTTCTCTGCTGTGGAGGATGATGGTTCCATAGGCCAGCAGGAGTCCAGGCACTTCCATCTCTCTGACTTCCTTTCTCAAGGTCACAAGATGAATGCTAAAGCACCAGCCATCATCTTTGCTTTCTCTGCAGAGAGAGGCAAGGGAAAAGGACTTTTTTTTTTTGCATGGTGGAAGAGTATTACCTCTCTTCTCCTCTTGTCTGTATTCTTGCTTGTGCTCTGATGGTCTTTATCTGTCAGTGTGCATGACTGCTTTATGTCCAGAAGAAAGATCAAGGCTTTCACAAAGGCCTCTTTCTCCTCAGTCTAAACCCAGTTTGAACAGGCCCATTACTTTAAAGTCATTTGATAATTAGAAGCATCGCATTAGAAAGGGGGAGGAGGGGTAGGAAGGGAGAACCGAGTACAAGGATTAATATATAGCCTCCTCTCTGCAAGATCGGTGACAGAAAAGTGGGTGAAGGGAGATGTCAGGCAGTGTAAGATATGACAAAACAATAATTTATAAATTATCAAGGGTTCATGAGGGAAAAAATTGAAACCAAGGCTCACATAGAAAACAAATGTTTTGAGAATAATGATGGCAACAAATGTACAACTGTGCTTGACACAATGGATGGATGGATGGATGGATTGTGATAAGAATTGTATGAACCCCCAATAAAGTGATTTAGAAAAAAAAGAAAAAGGTGGGCTCAGAAAAGAAAAGAGAGATGGCTCAGGCTGCCAGATGAAGATACTGGCAGTGGTTGGGTGCCCTAGACTTGATGTTGATGCACAGCATCCTGTGAAACACTGCCTGCCTAGTGCCAGCTTCACAATTGTTCCTGTGTTGGGGCCGGGGAGACAGGCACTGTCTTCTGGAAGGGTTTCCGCTGTTTCATTGCCCTGCTCCTTTACCAAGCACGATGTCCTTCTCCAGGGACTCGCCTCACCTGATAACAGGTCCACAGTACCTGCGGGGACAAAGTCTTGCCATCCTTGCCTCTAACCAGCACTCTGCACGTTGTTATAATCCACACAATTGAATGCTTTAGCATCCTCAATAGAACACAAGTAAACACCTGTCTGGTATTCTCTGCCTTGAGTCAAGGTCCATCTGATGTCAGCAATGATTTCTCTTGCATCAAGTCCTCTTCTGAATCTGGCCGGAACCTCTGCATCTCCCTGTCAATATACGGCTCTACCACCATTGAATGATCTTAAGTAAAATTTGCTTTGCTTGTGATATTAATGTTGCTGTTGCATCATTTGAGCATTCTGTTGTGTTTCCTTTCTTTGGAATGGTAACAAATAAGTATCTCTCCCAGTTGGCCAAGAAGCTGTCTTCCAAAGTTCTTGACATAGATTACTGAATGCTTCAACTCGTTGAGACATTGCCTTTGGTATTCCACCAATCCCTGGAGCCTTGTTTTTGCCTGATGCATTCAGTAAAGCTTGCTTGAGCTTTTTCCTTCAGTAGCATTGCTTCTTGCTCAGATGCTACTCTTGGGATGGTTGAATGTTGACTAGTTCTTTTTCATATAGTGACGCTGTATTCTGTCCATCTTCTTTTGATGCTTCCTGCATCACTCAATCTGTTCCCCACAGAATCTTTCAGTATGGCAACTTGAGGCTTACCTAATTTCTCAAGCTCTTTCAGTTTAAGATATTCTGTATCTGTTCGTCTTACTCTGCTAATTCTAGGTCTTTGCACATTCTGTTGTAATATTTTACTCTGTCTTCCTGAGCTGCCCTTTGAGATTTTCTGAAAATTTCTTTGACTCCATCAGGTCTTCCATTTGTCTTAGCGAACCCTATGATTCAGAGCAAGTTTCAGAATCTCTTCTGGCATCCACTTTGATCTTTTCTCTCTTTTCTGTCATGTAAGTTTTTTTCTTTCTTCATGTATGAAGTTCTTCATATCATCCCACAGCTCATCAGATCCTTTGTCATTCATGTTCAATGCATCAAATATGTTTTTGAAATTTAGGTGGGATAGACTCAAGATCCTATTTGGGTTCTTGTGGACTTGTTTGACTTTTCTTCAGCATTATCCTGAACTTGGTGTCTGAGCAACTGCTGGTCTGGCCCACCGCCAGCTCCTGGCCTCAGTTTAGCGACTGATACGGAAATTCTCCATCATCTTTTCCCACTCATTCACTCTGTGTCACCACATTGATTCTGACTTATTTTTTTTGTTTTTTTTTTTGGGGGGGGGCATCACTGCCCTCAGGTGGTGGGAGTAGGAAGCCCAGCCTTTGCTCCGTGGAGCTGGAATCGAACCTCCATCCCAGTGGGCTGCAGTCCCGCGCACAACCACTACGCCACCGGGGCTCAGCCTTGATTCTGACTTATGATGACTCGATGGGACCGGGTAGAACTGCCCCTGTGAGTTTCTTAGACTGTAACTCTTTTTTTTGGGGGGGGGGCATCACTGCCCTCTGGTGGGAGTGGGAGACCCAGCTTTGCTCCTGGAGAGCTGCTGCTGCATTTGAACCGCCAAGCCAGGGGGCTGCAGTCCCGCACTCAACCACTACGCCACCGGGGCTCAGCCCTGTAACTCTTTACAAGAGTAGAAAACCCCAGCTTTTCCACTGGGAGTGATGGTTTTGAATATGTAGTCAATTTGTTTCTGTGTATTCCATCTGGAGAAGCCCATTGTATAGTCACCATCTTTATTGTTCAAAACAGGTTTTTGCATCGATGAAGTTATTGGTCTTTACAATTCTATCGTGCCATCTCTGGCTTCATTTCTGTCACCAAGGTCATATTGTCCACGACTGTTCCTTCTTCTTGGTTTCCAACCACCACTAGTACATAGGTACTCGATTGCATGTTTGATCAGTTTCAGATGGAAGATGTTGGTAGAATTCTTTAGTTTCTTCATCACTAGCTTTGGCAGTTGTTACATGTAAGTCTATCACAGACAGCGTGGAACTTCAAGATAACTCTCGGAATGTCTCTTTGGACAATGAATGCAATGCCCTGCTTCTTGATGGTTTCACTCCTCGAACAGAAACCATAGGATTTTCTGATTCAAAATAGCCAAGGCCAGTCATTTGGGTCACTGATGCCACCTATGTCAATTTTTATGCCTTCCATTTCATTTTTTACAGCTGCTAACTTTTCAAGATTCCAACTTTGCACATTGCAATCGATGATTATTAGTCGATGATGTTTGCAGCTGCTTCTTCTTAGGTCATGCCCTATTGGCAAAGGAAGGTCCTGAAAGCTTTGCTTCCATAAGCTTTTCTCCATGCTTGTCGTTTGGGTGGGCTTTCCTTCCATAAGCTCTCATGTGAGGGGCTCCTCTTCTGGCACCATCTCCAACAACGTGCCTGGCAGTGTCTGGACTTGGTCCATAAGATTTTCAGTGGCTAATTCCTTTCTCATCATCCATTCTTAGTCTGGGTGGTCATAGGGCTACTGGTCACTGACAATTAGCCTGAGGCCATTTGCATGGGGGCAAAGATCTCTGAGTGGCTTCCAAACTTCTTCCCACTCAATTATGTAATCCCACTTATGCGCTTGGCTTGCTGGGTAGTAAAATAACTTCTGAATCTCTCTCTCTCTCTGCTATTAGATGGTACCCATCTGAGGGCTGGAACACCGTAGTTTTCTCATCTATACTGTGGTCTGTGCATCTATACATATGGGTCTCACGCTCCTACCTCTAAAAGGATCAACTTAACTCAACATAGTGGCTCTTCCAGAAACCCTGGCTCTGGTTTTAGGAGACACAGTGGTGGCCGACGTCAGGCTTACGTTTTCTTATCTCCTTGGCTCATGCCTTGCCTGCTCAGAGAACATTTATTATTATTATTTTTAGAGTTGTATGCCTTATCCTTGAGTGTCCGTTTATGAATTTGGATCTCGAAATAAAACAGAAAAAAAATCAAGTTCACCACAGAACCATGGATAATCATGGGATTCAAATAACAGGCCAGTGTTCACATCTTCAAAACTTTCTCTAAACCGGCGGTTCTCCAAGTGTGGTCCCTGGGGCAGGAGCCCAGGATCACCTGAGAATTTGGGAGAAGGGTAAAGTTGGATCCCACCCGAGACCTGTTGAATCTGAACTCTGGAGAGAAGGCTCAGAGATGTGTTTTGAACAAACTCAAGTTTCAGAACCCCTGCATTGAACCTTCTTCCTAGACGTGGCAGGATAACAAATATTTTAGGTCTTGTGGGGGGTGGGGCTTTTGAGGCATTGCAGTGTGCAAACGGCCACAGGTCATGTATGTAAGTGAATGGATGTGGCTCTGGTAAACAGGTAGATGCAGTCTTTTTTTGGGGGGGGGGCATCACTGCCCTCTGGTGGGAGTGGGAAGCCCAGCCTTGCTCCTGGAGAGCTGCTGCTGGATTTGAACCACCAAGCCAGTGGACCGCCATCCTGTACTTAACCTCTACACCACCCGGGCTCAGCCGGGTAGATGCAGTCTTATGTGCATCATCCGACATTTGGGCCAGGCAGGGCTGCACGTAGTGTGCTGACCTGCAGGGGAGACAGACTTGCTGGATCCTTGCCTCTTCGCTTCCTCGAGAGATGTAAAATGCTCTGAAGCAGTCAGACAGGCAGAAGTGGGAGATGCCAGAAGGAAGGAGAAAACAGAGCACCCTGCTTTGACAGGAGCCACTTCCACCCAAAGGGGCCCATGGCTCCATGTGTTTCCGTCTGCCTCTCTTACCCTGTGTCCCCCGGTAATGTTCAGGAATCAGACTGTCTTGATTGCTCTCACTGGCAATTAGTTTCTACGCATCCTAAGTGTGACTAGTGGTCTCTTTCTCATTCGTTAGGGCATCATCCACGCAGGGTTTTCCTCTCCTCAGCCTTCCATCACTGCTCCTCCCGCCCAATTCCCGAGTCCCCGCTCTCAGCTGGTGATGGGGCTTTGTCTCTCACTGAGAAACCTGAAGCAGCAAAATGAAACTGTCCCCTGGCTGCCATTAGCCCACAGGGACCCACATAGATACTCGTCTCTGTACCCAAAGGCTCCTTCTCCAGCTGCCACTGTGTCTAGCCAAAGCGCTTGGCCACACTCATCCTCTATCACCTCCTGCAGGATGTTTCTTCCACAAACGCGCTTCCCCTTTTCCTGCACCATCTTTCCCCTCCCTCTTTCTCCTGGAAACTTTATCAAATGTCAAACTTATAATTAAATATTTAAAATCTGAATAGTTTAAAGATAATGTGCCATCGTGTTTATGTTATTAAATATCTGCTGTTTTCCATGCGATCACCTTGCCAGTGCCCCTTTTATCTGCTATCCTTGGCAGCAAAACTCTCTGCATGCTGTTCACAGCTCTTGGCTGGAACCCACGCCCCCCAAGCTTTTACCTACAAAGCAGTTTGCAACATTACCGAAGACCTCCCGGCCCAGTCCTTCAATGGCCAATGTTCAATTCCCATCTGACGAGGCTTCCAGCTTATGGTTCCATCATGGTGCTGCATCGGAAGGCGATCCATGGGATCAGCTGTTAGTAACCACCAGCAACTTGAGAGAGAGAGAAAGAGAGAGAGAGAGAGAGAGAGAGAGAGAGAGAGAGAGAGAGAGAGAGAGAGACTGGGCTCTCTTCTCCCATAACCAGTGAAGGTCCCGGAAACCCCAGGAAGCCTTTATGCATCAGCCAGGACAGGGTGGCAGTGAGGGAGTGGAGGAAGTGGAAAGGCCACCAGTAGCATTGGCACAGCTGGTGAGTCCCTCCTTCGTGCAACGCTCTCCTTCGTTTCTAGAATTGGAAAACGCTTTTGGTTCTCCAAGGTTCAGGCATGATCTCAGTCAGCCTCAGCTCCTGACTCTTCTCATCTCTCCCGACTCTCAAGGTTGGAATTCTTCAGGGCCCAGTTCTTGGGTCTCTTCTCTAGCTATGCTTATTTCTTTGGTGATATCATCTCATTTATGGTTTTAATAGAAATTACTGTACATGTAGATATCTATTAATACCTAAATGTACAGTGACCAAATCCACCTATATGAATGTAAAAGCTAAGATAGCCAACTTCCCATCTCTAATTCAGCATCTCTACTTGAATATCTAATGGGTCTAAAACTAAAAATGACCGTGTCGGTCCAGGCTGACTAGAGAAACAAATTTTTCCCCATAAGGCATTAAGACACTTCAGGTTTACTTTATTAAGTAGTTGCAGATAGGAACCATCCACTTTGTGGTAAAGTAATTCTCTTCAGCACACCCGGAAGTTTGAGGAGAGAATAGCTACTTCATTTTATTGAAAAGCTGAATGACTTGCAAGGTCTAATCACCATTCATTCATGATCATTTATAGGAATTAAGCAAGAAGGACTCAAATTGACAGTCAGCTTTCAACTGCCAGAGAGGGGCAGTGCATTATGCATGTGGGCGTCATTAAACAATGGGCTGAAACACATGGTTGGGAATATTTTCAGGGCACATGTGCCTGAGTGCCACCTCCCTGAGTTTGACTGTGTGGCCCATCTGCTATGATAATGAGCATTACTTCTAGAATGAACAGACATGGGCAGGCAAAAAAAAAAAAAAAAAAAAGGTGTCCAGCTACAGCTTCCTAATCAATGAGTGACACATTTACAAAACATTTGCATAAACACACGGAGCGATGGCTGGGGAGAAGGTTTGTTTGTTATTGCGTGGTGTGAAAAATCCTTGGGAACATCAGACAACATGTTGGCAGCCTTCAATGTGTTAAAATTTGGACTCTAACACATCAGTTGTTCATTGAAAATGGTTTTTAAAATAATTACACAGTTTTGACTTCCTCTTCTTAACTCTCTTTTTAAAAACGGCAAATTTTTGTTGTTGTTTTTGGTTTAAAATGTCAGCAAAGTCTACGGGGAAGCGAGAAGTAGGCCCTTGGTCTTTGCTCTCTATGTTGAAGGGCCATTCAGAATGATTCCAAAGACAGCTGCTCCCCACAAAGTGGACATGTATTTAAGGAATGTTGGAAGCCACATAACCCCAGGAGAGGCCACAGGGCAAACCAGACACAGTGTCCTGATCAGTGTCCTGATGGTTGTAATGGAGTGTGGACTGTGGACCCTGGAGTCTGACTGACAGGATTCCTTCCCTGGCTCCATTACTTTCCAGTGGGTGACCTTGACCATGTAATAGAACATCCCTGAGCCCACGTCCCTTCATCTGTAACATCTGTGAAAAAGGACGTACTTCCCAGGACTGGCTTGAGGATTAAACAGATTAGCCTGTTAGAGACCTATGACAAAGCCTGTCCAATAAAAAAAAGGTCGGATTTTGAAATTCTGCGAGGTGACCCTTTCTGTAGCCTGGAAGCCTGGTCCTCAAAAACCAGGTGTCCCTCCGTGGGGGAGCAGCATAAGACCCGTTGGCAAGCTCTCATGTCATGATGTGGTGGCAAGCTCTCTGGCCTTGAGTCTCCTATGTTCAGTTTATGTGCCTGCCAAGGAGAGAGAGAGAGAGTTACTCAGCTCCCCAGACATCCTCAACCTTTTTGCTTCCTGTGCTTGAAGAAAATAATGATAATGACCATAAACATGGCCACTCTTTGGCCATGTGAGAACTAGAATGTTCCAGGCACAGGTAGCATCGCCGCACGTCCTGTGATGATTTCGTTTGCAGACACTCAGGGGAAACCAGGGCATATCAAACTTGACCTCCGTGGAAGATCATTTGAGCTGGACCCCAAACCTAGGGTCCATTTCCTTACTTCACGGTTGTCGAGGCTACAAAGATGTGTGGTGGCTCTACGAGGTGCTGGCACCAATCTTTGTGCCCTCTCCTGGCTTTGATGGCTCTACGAGGTGCCGGCAACCAATCTTTGTGCCCTCTCCTGGCTTTGATAGAATCAGGAGACCTGTTCCAGAGGAACATGCAAAGTCTTGCGTTAGTTGCCTACTGCTGCTGTAACAAAGCAACCACACGTGGTGGCTTTAACAAACAGAGCATTATTTTCTCACAGTTAAGGGGGGCCAGATGTCTGAACCTGATTCCAGGGACAGTCTCTTTTTCTCCCAATTGGCTTTGGATGAAGGCCCTCCACTTCTCCTCAGCTCCTGCTTCCTGCTTTGGAGAGATCTTTCTGTGTCTCCGCACTTCTCTTACCCCCACCTCTCCTCTCCCTGCCTGTTTAGTTTCTGTTGTACCTCAAAAGAGATTGATTTACGTACACCCTACCTGAATCCTGCCGCATGAATGTAATAGTGACAGTACGTTTCCGAATGGATGGTAGCCATAAGCAGAAAAAGTTAGCATTTGGAGCACCTATTTTTTTTTTAAAGAGGGAAACATAATGCAATACATAACTTATTGATTGTGGAGTTATTCAAAGTGACCTGTGAGTGCCCTTTAGAACATCAACATTACCGTCTGGACTAAGTCATCCTACACACCACCCCTTTGCAGCTGTACCTGGCTACCAGGTGGTAGCCTGTGTCTGTTTTGTAATCTATTGATCTCCTGGGAGGTGTGGGGCTCCGTTCCCTTTCTCTGGCTGCCTAAGGTTGTTGCTGTGATTGGATTCTATGTAAAAACTCATCAGGATGAAGTACGGAGACTCCAGCCTGCACCGAGCCTTCAGGTGGCAGGATGGCATGTGGCCCTGGAAGGGGGACAGGTGCCAGTGTGCACAGAAAGTCCATATGGTGCCAGTTGCCGCTGGGTTGATTCCATGCAGCAAAGTAGAACTAGGCTCCATCAGGTTTTCAACGACTGACTTTGGGGAGAAGTAGTTCACCAGTCCTTTCTTCCAAAGCGCCTTCCAGTGGATTTAGACTAATGACCCTTTGGCCAGCGAGTGAGTTCCCTCTCCAGAGATGCCTATGGAGGGAGGGGGTGGCAAATGATGGCTGTGATTGGTTTCCTGAGGGCTGTGGCTGTTAATTCCCTTGCTGTAATGGATCCCCAATGTCCTGATCCCGTGGGAAAGCATGCCTGTGCTGGCTCCGCCCCTGTGCCTACTGGCTAGAGGCGTCATGACCGTGCTGATGTTTTGCTTGCCCCGCGGTTGTACCTCAGTCTTCCCCACTGGCTTCTCACAATTCACCCAGCACGTCTGCTCTGAGCTGCCCCTCGGTGCTGGGCCCAGCATCAGAGATGAGAGTCCAGCCTGATGCCACAGCTGCCATCTGGGTGTATAGCCTGGAGGGGAGTGAAATCAATGAATGTCTAAGACCGAACTTCAACTGTGGAGGGCCCACGTGAGGACTCTTTTGCCCTGACGGCTTTGAAACAGAGGACCGGTGGGCTAGGGCTGACTGAGCTGGGGGATAGAGGAGGCCAGGGGCGGGTAGCAATGCTCTAGGCCAAGGGCACAGCTCTGGAAAACCTTGTGGGCTGCACATTGCCCAAGGACAGAGACCCTGCTTTCCGCCTGTTCTCAGTCACCATTCAGATCCCCCTCAGTTGGAGCTCCCAGGGGAACCCTGCTCCTTATGCCATAGCACTGGGGTTCTTCGGTTTAGAGGGACATCCTGGCCCCTTGGAGAGATTATATTTCCAAGGACGAGGACACCTACTTAGACTCCTGGAATCTGGTGTCTTTCTGAGTGCCTCTGGGGACCTCACATTGCACTGGGATCCTGAAGTACCTACCTTCCCGCCCACCTGCTCCCTGCGGCAGGATGGACCGGCTGTCTCTGGAGACAGCCTTCTTGGGAGTCATAGCCAAGGAAGCTGGGGACCCGCAGGAGAGGAAGTTTGTCTCTGCAGTCCTCACCTCTGTTGACTCCCACCTTGGTCCTGAGCCATGGACAAGACCTTGCAGGTAGGTGGGGAGGAGTGGCTGATGTGGCCAAACCCTCTGTCTCACTCAGTTTGCAAGGACCTACTCTGACAGTGTAGGACCCATGTGCCTCTCTGTTCTGGGTCAACTTTCCCAGGAAAGCACAAGGGAACGCCAGTTCCTTCAACGTATTGCACACGTATTGCACAACCTTGATGTACCCCACACCGCATCCCCAAGTTCCAGGTCCCTTGTCCACCAGAAGCTCCCAGCATGCTCACAATGCCAATCTCCTCCCGTTTTGGCACTTGTCTACCAGAGGAGTGCGTGGAGCCCATATTGTGCAGGCCTTTGTATTCTTGGGAGGGAGAGCACTGACACAGTCCCAGGAGAATCCGAGTCTTCCGTTTCCAACAAAAGAGCATTCCCAGGGTCTGGGCTGGGGCCCTAACTTGGGTGGTCTCATCAGCCTGTGCAGCTGGAAGACAATTGCTGCTTCTCTGGTGTGATTCTTTTTTTGTGTGAAATGGTTCCAAGGGCCTTGAAGTGTAAGTGCTTCATGGTAGGACCCGGAAGCAACAGATTAGGAATGAAGAGGAGAAGGGAGTCTGGAAGCTAGGCTAGGACCTAAGAGAAGCAGGTCCTCAGCTCCAGGGCCCCCAGAAATGGTGGTGTGACTGGCTGGGTAGTGGTTGTGCGACATTGATGCAGGCACAGGGCTCCATCTGCACTGACCTCCTCCTCCCTCTCCTGACTCAGTCATTGTTGAAGAAGCAGGTAGTGCCCCAGGCTTAGAGCAACTGAGTTTCTATACCTTCAGCTCCCTGGAAGAGGCAGCTGGGTTGTCAAGGCACCAATCTAGACAATTAGAAATCTGCTGGGTAGTCCTGTGCTGGTCACATCACCCGGGTGGATTCTGAGGTGTCATTGTCTTGGGTGTGTAACTCTCCGATTGGTGCCTTTTTACCTTCTCCCCTAGACTGGGGTCCTCTTGAGGAGAGGAGGTGTGATGGTGTGTGAGTGGCACCATCGTTTCCTGACCACACGCTAGCTACACTGACCACACCGGCTCCCCTGCTCTCATCATGGGGGTGGAGGTCAGGAGTGGCTCGGTGGGAGATGTCTCCCTTTTCAAGCAGGAGATTCAGGTAGGATTCTTGCCCGATGCACCGCAGGGGCAGCCATCGCTCATCTGCCAGTGCAGACCTGGGCGCTCCTGTGACACCGAGCAGGGCCCAGAGGGCTACCCCCCAAATCAGCCAATGGACCCCCTGCGGGTTACAATAGTCAGACTTGCACAGGATCATGGGAATGGCACCGGACTAGGCACCGTTCTGTTCAGTTGTGCTTGGGATCCGTGTGTGTGTGTGTGTGTGTGTGTGTGTGTGCGTGTGTGTGAAGACTTTGACAGTTTACCTCACAAACTCTGGTTTATTTTTTTTTATCCTTAATTGTCTGCTTACCCTCAGCTCCCCTGAGATTTAACGTCAGGAGAGGAGGGATCTTGTGTGCCTCACACACCTCTGTCTTCCCAGCAAAGAGAGCAGTGTCTGGGACCAGTAGGTGTTCAAATCTTTGTTGACCAAATGCCCAAACGCCGGGGAGTCAGCGCAGAGACAAGAGATGCGAAGGCTCTGTGGAATCTTGAAGGATTATTGGAGCTTGGAGGCTGTTCTTTTCCCCGCTTTTTTCTTATCAAAATGACCAGGGCAGTTAAGAACACCCCGCTTCCTGCTCATATTCAGACCACCAGGCGAGACAGATAAATCTGGACAAATCCGACCACACACACAGGAGGAGTGCTGGCTCTTCCCCATGGAAGACATGCCTCCCTGGGGAGTTGCCCAGCTCCCCAAGAGAGGCTCCCCTCAGGAAACCTCTGGTGCCGAGACCCAGGGAACTGGTTACTCTCAAACAGCCCCCAGTCCCTCCCCCCTGCCCCTCCTCATCTCCTGACTTGTTATTACCCAACGCTGATAAAGTCGCATGCACGGATCGGCTATATTTTCCAGGATGGCAACTTCATTTCAGAGGAAGAAACTGGGGCTGAGCCCCGGTGGCGTAGTGGTTGTGCGCGGGACTGCGGCCCACTGGGATGGAGGTTCGATTCCAGCTCCACGGAGCAAGGGCTGGGCCTCCTACTCCCACCACCTAAGGGCAGTGATGCCCCCCCCCCAAAAAAAAAGGAAGAAACTGCATTTTCCAGCCAGGAAGTTAAACCATTCAGGCCTCTGAAGGCAGACAGTGTAAGGAGGAGCAGGCTCAGCCCCGGTGATTGGGTCCTCGGTGTGTGGTTTCTTCTTCGGACAGAAGAGGGATGCAGACCTGCTCTCTGTGTTCCGCTTCTGGTCAGATCAGGGCCCAGCAGAGCCTGCGGGGTCTGCTGGGTTTCAAAGCAGGTAGACATAAACAGGGCTTGAGGGCCTGGGCAGAAGATGCAGGGAGATTGGATTCCCTCTCCTTCCAGCTCCCTCTCAGGGGCCTGGATCCGCGGCTGATTAGATAGCTCCTCTGATTAGATAGCTGAGTAGCTAGCTCCTCTTCTGACCTGTGGCCAAGCTCCTCTGGCTGATCCGGTCAAGTTGTGTAGATGGGAACTTCTTTTCATTTCACTTTCTGCCGCCGGTGGGGAGGGACCCACCACCAGACTGGCTTTGCTCTCAGTAGGCATCCCTGGAACAGGAAAGCACATGGTAGGGCCTCTGAGAATCACTCTTGAATGGCTCAGGGTGGAGCGTGTGTTGGTGTGACAAGATGCAACTGAAAACCATGTTCTCGCTTCCTGGAAGTGGTGGCCTTGGGAGAGTGACTTCACATCTCTGCACTCCTGCCCAAAGTCGTTCTTGGGTTGTTCTCAGAAACCAAACGTGGTGGTGATAATTGTGTTGACAACAAGGGTGCCATTCAAGACTTTTACTTTTGTTTTCTTTTGGGGGCATCACTGCCCTCTGGTGGTGGGAGTAGGAGGCCCAGCCTTGCTGCTGGATTTGAACCTCCAACCCACAGTCCCGTGCACAACCACTACGCCACCGGGGCTTAGGCCGCCATACAAGACTTTTGAATCAGTGTCAGGCCCGCTTCTGCCTGTCCTCAGTTGCACAGGACTTCACAGAATGACGTTGCTGTGAGTCCCTTCTCCTGTCCAATTCACAGAGAGGCAAGCACGGCGGAGACACAGATAAGTGAAGCCACATGTCTAAGGCCCAAACTTAAAGCTAGGGACTGAGTCCCTGCACTTCTTTCACAGGGCAATGGGGTATCTCCCGAATAGCTGCAAAACAACCCTTGCAAAGTACTGGCCCGTGGCTGTTTGTGAATGTGTCACACTCCTCCGAGGATTGGGCAGGACCAGGCGTGAGATTGGGATCGGGAAGTCCTGACCACTGAGCGTTCCCGGTGTGTCTGCGCTCGGGCCCCTGAATGCTGGACGGGAAGGGCTTTGCAATTGCTTGAGAATGTGAGGGGACATGCAGGAGGGGGAGGTATGCCCCATAAAATGGTAAGAGGGGGCCTTCGAGGAGGGGTGGTCTGGCTTGTGGGACTGAGGACACTCCTGGTATTCCGACGGGAGGCGGGAAGGGCCTGTTCCCTTGCTCTCCCTCACATCTGCGAGTTCTTGGCAGGGCTGAGCCTCCAGCAGGGACTTCCAAACCACCTCAGGCAGCCAGCAGTAATGGAGCAGGGCTCCCGCTGCCCTGCCATGGGAGGCGAGGAAAGGAGTGAGCAGAAGGAAGTCACTGTGGAGAAGAGGAGATTGAGGGGAAAATGGGCAAGGAGGGGAAGAGGGGCTGCTGGTTTGATGTCATGGGACCCTGGCCCAGGAAGAGGGATGCTGTCACGGAGACCCAGGTCCAGAGAGGAGAGGGGACTTGCCCCAGGGCAGGCCTAGAGGAGGGTGGAGGGCTGCACATTGATTGCAGCAGGCCCGTCGGTGGCTGGAGCTGGTCCTGTGACAGGGCTGCCAGGTTGGGAAGCGGAAGGCCGGGCTGATCTCGAAGGGCCCCACACCTCCAGGAAGCAGGCAGGCTTCCGTGGCGGGGCCCAGTCTGTGTGCAGCTCTGATTTATTTCAAGATTTTTCATGTCTATCTCAGAGATAGTTTTCCTTGGCAAATGTCCACTTTTTCAGAAAGCCAAAATGCAGTCTCCTCGTGGTCTGGGTCAGCGTAATCCTGTTTGTTTATGCAGGCTCAGTGTGCTGAAGGCCAGGGCCAGGACGGCCGGGGATGAGGGTCCGGTCCAGGCCAGACAGCTTTGTGGCTGGTTTTGCACACTCCCCTCCAGCTCTGGGTCAGCTCGCTCCTCGGTGTGGTGGACCCCGGGCCCTGTATGTGCTCTGAGTTGGAGGTGCTCTTGTGGGAGCCCCCCTTCTGCTTCTTAGGAGCGTTATTTCAGAGCGCCAATGCCATAAGTGCTCTCCTCGGAGAATGAGTTGGGAGGGCATCTAGGAGCATTCAGAAATCGTCCAGCTCTGTGGTGCCCATGCAAGTGCCCTTCCAGGCAGAGATAGTATTAATGTGTTCTGTGCCCGTGGCATTTGAGGACTGGCCATCGTTTACCCCATGGTGTGTGGAGCCACCACGAGTGGGGTTCCGACCTGACAGCAGTTGCAATATCGATATCTGATGCATCTCTAAATCTATGTCTCATCTCAGTCTGTAGTCAATCTAGATCAGCTATCTGTATATAGGATTGAGATCATCTACCTATAGCTATCTATAGAGTCTCTCTCGACATATATGGATATATACATACATACGTGAAAGAGGAAGCTGTCTGCTCTCATGAGATTTACAAATATGTATCGCTCTCCACACTCACTCTGTTACCAGTGCTGAGGCCTAGAGGACAGAGCTGAACTGCCGCTGTGGATTCCCAAGGCCGTCAATCTTTACGGGAGCAGAGAGCCTCATCTTTCTTCTCTGAAGCAGCTGGTGGATTTAAACTACTGACCTTGAGGTTAGCGGCACCGCCACCTGGGACCCACTGTGTCATGGGGCTCTTTCTATACCCACACACCCATCCGCATGTACATACAGCCTGCACACATCATGGCCCCTAGGGCAGCACCTGACGGCACATGCAGCTGTGGGTCCATCAGGTCATCAGTACTCACCACACACACCTATGGCCACCGAGGTCATCAGTACCCACCACACACCTATGGCCACCGAGCTGGATTCAATTTACAGTCACCCTCTCTAGGGTCTCAAAGACTTTTATCAGTCTCTGGGGAAGTGAACATCTGCATCTTTCTCCCTTATAGTGCCTTTTGAATTTAGAACTCCCAGCCAGAGAACAGGAAGGAACGGGTATCACCAGATTTGGCAAGCACAATAGCTTCCTGCGTGTGGCAGGTGGCTCTTGGATAAAAGTGTTTGTGACACTGAGAGGCTAAGGGTGCTGTACGTATAGAAACTGCGATATACAGGTCTCGATAATCAATTTGGATTATCATAATTAGGATAGCTACATCATAATAATAGATGCCATCAGAGATGCCTGTGTTACCGGTTTAGGTATGCCCTGTCCTTTTTATTGTTACTTAAATGTGTCCATTCCTTATTAACCAAGAAAAAGCCTACTGTACAGCAATGGAACCATGTAGACATCGACGCAGAGGCAGCAGCACCCAATCACATGTATTGCCCATCTCTTGAGTGTTGTGGTGTTAGCTCTATATTTAAGTTTCTTTTGGAAATGTTACCATGGCGTGCGCTACGGTTCCCAAACCCAACAAAGCCAGTGTTCACAACAGCAGCAGCAAGGGGCCAAGGGGAAGCCTTGCTTTGAAAGTGAAACAAAAGGTTATTCGAGGCAATGAATGCCATGGTCTGTGGTTGAGGCATACCTGCTTACCAAATAAGGACCCTGGTGGCACAGTGAGTTAAGCGCCAGGCTGCTAACCAGTTCAGCAGTTCCAAGCAACCTGCCCCTCCAGAGGAGGCAGATGAGGGCATCTGCTCTCCTGAGGATTCACCATCTCAGGAACCCCAGGGGGCAGTCCCACTCTGTCCTGTTGGGTGGCCATGAGTCAGTGGGGCTCTCCCAGTGTGCACATTCCCTCACACTCCCTTTCACAGAGCAGATCGAGGAGGTGAAGCGACGTCCGCTTGCATGTGGAACCTGTGGATTTAGAGAACCCTGACCATGTATCATTAACAAGGGGGTTTCAAAATATTTGTGGGGAAATTCCATTATCTTGGAAAACTCCTCATTTCTATCGGTCCATCTTTCCAGAGATTTTTAAGGTATTAGCTCACACTGATTTTAGGGACTGGCATAGTCCACATTCACAGACCAGGAAGCAGATTGTAAATCCCTCTTGCAGGATGTCTATGTATAATCTTGGGACAGAACCCTTCTCTCTTGGGAGCCTAGGTCTTTCCTTTTAAGGTGTCAATGGATCAGATAAGGCCTATCCACACTGTGGCAGTAATCTGTTTTACTCAAAGGCAACTGAATGTTAATATGGATCACACATACCTCTCTTCCTAACAACATCTAGACTAGTGTGGTGGTTACATAGTCTAGTGTCGGTTTGGAACTTGAGAGGATTAAGAGTGCAGGGATGGAGTCTAATCTGTCAGTTGGGTCAAAGTCAGTGAGGCCTCTGGGTTGGCATGGTCTTCTCCTGAAAATTATGGGAACTGCTGGATTTCTTCCTGGGAGGTGGAGACACTTCTCTCTGCTCACTCCCTGAGAAACACTCTTCTGACAAGACTCATGGAGTTAAGTCCCGGGAGCTGGAGAAACCACATGGACCTACCCTGATGTGAACAGACTTCTCGAACTGGAGAAGCCATCGAGACCCCTGCCAGCCCTGAGTTGCTTACAAAAAAGCTTTCAACCCATTGGTCTGCAATCCTCCTGCATTCAGCATCATTGTATGTGTTTCATGAGTCTGAAGAGGACTTTATAGATTGGTATCAGACATATGGGCTAATATTGGACTTATGGACTTGATCTGGACTGGGCTAGGACATTTTCTTCATATTCAATTGCTCTTGTCTACAACCCTCTTTCTTAAAAGCATGTGAGTGTCTGGAAATTTGTTTCTCTAGTCTACTCAGACTAGCACAACTAGTGCTTGTTCAAACCCCTGGTATGCAGACTAGCCAAGTTGACTCATAGCTGTCGCAGAGTGTCAGGAAAAATATGCCTCCTGGGTTTTCAAAGATTAGATGGTGTGGGTGCTGAAATAGTTGCCAAGACTAGAGGAGAATGGATCTATGTGAATTATGGCAAAGACTATTGGAAGTGTCACGGCTTCCAGGAGAACAAATGAAGCCTGTCGTTGGGGAAGTGGAGCGTGTTCCTTAGAAGCAAAGCTGGTGAGAGTTTCATATCCCCTGGATATGCTCTTCGGAGACAGGAGTCCCTGGAAAGGGGCATCCTGCTTGGCAACATAGATGGTCGGCAACAAGACCCCCGAGGAGATGGACTGACATGTTGCCGGTGACCAGGGACTCCAAACTAAGAATGATGGAGAAGACAGTGCCTAACCTCTCAGTGCTTCTTTAGTGCACGGATCACTAGGAGGCCAAGCCACTCACCCAACCACCACCACCACATCAACTATATCGGCACATGCCATTTCTACAATCTTCACATGTACCGTTCCGTGACATCGATTACAGTCCTCGTGTTGTTCACCCGTCACTATTACCTGCTCCTGACCTTCCCATTGGCATTGTGTCCTTCCTTCCTTTCCCTATCCTGCCTACCAATCTTTAGGAGCCAGGAAAAAAAATGTTGTTTCTACTCTCGCCTATTCAATATTTCATTTAAGGGGGACCATTACAATATTGGTTCCCTTGTGACTGACGTATGTCCCTCAGCCTCAGGCCTGCTGTGTTCATCTGGGTTCCAGCACCCATCCAAGCGTCCTTTCTCCGTGGCTGAGTCATATCCCCTTGGGAAGAAGGCGTTGACAAAGGGAATGCTGCCTGATGTCGAGGCTGTGGAACCGTCTCATTTCTGGATATTCCTGTAGGGTCGGGTGCAGAACTCAGTGTGGGCCTCCTGAGCTTCACGTTCTTGGGGACCCTTCCCCGAGGGGACGCCATACATTCTGAGAGACTGAGCTGCCGGATCCATCCGAGCTGTGGCTGCCTTCTTCCCAGGTCCTGGCTGACTCTGGTCCAGCCTCCGCCTGGCACATCGCCTCCAGGAGAATGCATGCCCATCCTCTGTGACGGGCACGGCGGTGCCATCCCCACTCTGCACCGTTCCAGCCAGGCTTGCCGAGTGACGCACTGTCTGTCCCTGGAGTCAGGGCTGGGCCACCCTGTGTGGTAGGGCTGCATGGCACTTTGGGGATGGAAGGATGTGTGCTTACGGCAATGGGGAGGGGATGCAAGTCCTGTTTTGTGGAACACCAGGCTCACATGGAACGAACCAAGCTGTGATGTCGGGAAAGGTCTCTGTCTTCCCTCCTTGGCCTCCCCAGCAGCCAGCGGGGAAGCACGTGTCAGAGTTACTCTCAACCACTCAAATACACGGTGCCTGCCTGGGACTACTGAGCATAAGCAGACCGAGGAAAGACCCTGAAGCCTGGGCTGTGGGCCTGGTGTTGCTGGGCCTCAAAGCTTGAGCACGGGAAGGGGGACCGAAAGAGACCGTCCCAAGAGGAGTCAGGCCTTGGTCAGAGGGCAGGTTCTGAAGTTACTCCCCCACTCGCTCTGCCTAAAGCCTGCAGCAGCTCCTGGGTGGGAGCCGGGAAGGCTGGAGGTGACCTAATTGCACTGCATTGACGAAGTGGGCTGGGACTCTCAGATGGTAACGCCCGTTTCCAGAAGCCTCCTCGAAACCATCTCCTGCATTGATTCTTTCTTTCCATCCCCACTGCTCCCCGGCCTCACCCAGGCCCCTGTCAGCACCTCCTGGCTACACTCCTGCCAGCGCCTCTCACTGTCTAGCCTACATTTCTTCTCGTTCCCTCCGGTCAGCTCTGCCCACTCTGGTCAGCGCAACCATCTGAAGATGCCAGTTTAATTGTGAGACTTTCCTCCTCAGGCCTCCCCAGGTCCCTCCTGGCCGACTCACTGTGTCCCTGCAGCCTGGGGTGACCCCCTTTCCCTGGTTTCACACAGACATTCGCGGGTACCTCCTCTCCCCCAGGTATTCCTCTTCCTCTTAACCTTGAGCAGACATTGTGTATATCCTTCCAGATGCAGCCCAAATCCTCCTCCTCCTCCTGTGGTGAACTGGAGGCAAGAGAGGCATATGTGCAGAGAGATGGGGAAGGAAGGACGGAAATGACCACATCTTCATATTTGCTTGAGAGACTCCAGCACGTTGGCTGGATTCTGTCTCTTTACTTTTGGTTCTTCCTATTGAACCTTGTTTTCTCTCCCTGGATCTAGCTTCAAGGAGACAGACTGGTGGGACTAGTTGGGTGCTTGGCTGCTAGTTGAAAGGTTAGTGGTTCGAACCCACTCTGCATTTCTGTAAGAATCTGCTCTCTGTCCTGTAAAGGTGACAGCCCAGGAGACCTGTGTTCGTCTGGGTTGACTAGAGAAACAAATTCATAGACGCTCATCTGTGTATAAGAAAGAGCTTTATATAGTTTTATATTAAGGAAACATTCCGGAGCAGCCCATAAGTTCATTATTAGCCCATCTGCCCGGTAACAGTCTGTAAATTCCTCTTCAGACTCACGCAGCACATGCAATGATGTTGACTGCAGGATGATGACAGGCCAGTGGGTGGAAAATCTTGTGGCTCCAGTGGCAGTGGAAGCATGTCAGCACTGGCCTGGGCCTCCATGTGGCTCCTCCAGCTCCAGGGCTCTTGCTGTATCAGTGTAGCTCCATGTGTAGCTTGTTAGCAGGAAGAGAAAGCGGAGAGAGAGAGAGGCTGGCTTCCAGTGAGTTACTTCCCTCCGTAGTGCCTCCAGATGAGGTTATCAAGTAGCAACCTGATTGACAGGCTAAACTCCACCCCTTCACTCTTAATAGTCTCAAGTTGACACCAGATGACGTCACTACCACAAAACCCTATAGGGTGGACCTGCTCTGTCACATAGTGTCACTATCAGTGAAAACTGGCTTGGCAGCTCCTAACCACAGCAGCGGCCCTGTTTACATCAGGACATACATAGTTCAGCGTGTGTGTGAGACCAAGTGGGGTGGGCGGGGGTCTCCATCCTTGTGAGGGCCAGTCACAGGGTCACTTGTTCGGTCTGGAAATAGCAAACCTATGAGTGGCTTCACCCTCCTGTTGCCTGAAACCCTGAACTGTGCCTCAATCACCCATCAGCTTTACCAGCCCAGAGTCTGGTGCTGGCAGGCTCAGACACGGTGCCACCCCTGGTCTCTTCAGAACACAGCTGGTTTCCCTGGAGATGAGTGAAGCCCCAGGGCCTGTTTGGGCAGCAGGTGGGGGTGCTGGTTTCAGGTTGGTGTGCAGGGACAGCAAGCCAGGATGCCAGGGAAAATGCAGGTGATGCCCTTCCTCTGCTTTGCTGCCAAGCTGCCCGGGCCTGGCTCCTGACTCCCTGGGGGCAGAGTGAAAAGAGAGGCGGAAGTGAGAGATGAAAGTGACCACAAAGGAGCCCGAGGGAAGGGGGCAGTAGGAGCCAGAGGGACCGTTAGGTATCCCTTTGGGCTTCAGAAGCATCATTGTTCTTACAGGTGCAGCCGGAGCTCAATGGCTGGATTAGGCACATTCAGTCTTTGTTCTGACACCACAGCCGCCCCTCTGCTCTGTTCATGAAAAGAAGGCTTTGTGGGCCTGGGGGACAGACCCTTGGGCTTTGGGAGTCCCTGTGCCGGAAGATGGAGAGACACTGGCCAGATGGAGGACCTCTCCTCATGGCCACTGGGGAGTGACTCACAGGAGCTGTGTTGGGGTGGGGGTGGCGGGTTGTGGAGCAAAGGCTGCTCTGCAGGGGTTGAGAAAATCTGGGGGGTGGTCCCCCTCACACCCTAAAAAGGAGTTGTGAGATCAGATATTATGAGGTGCAGATCAAAAGGGTCTTCACAGGGAGACACAGCTAGTTCTCCCCCTCGGACAGGGCAGTCAAAGGAGGTAAAGGGTTGTTGGAAAAGCAATCTTGGTGAGAAAGTCAAAGAGTGTAAACATTTGTCCTTCATCTGGAAACCTGTAATCCTTACTGGGGAAAACAGGGTCTGACATACTAAGTACATGCTTAGGACATAAGATTTACTCACTGTGAGGTATAACATGGCCATTTTGGGGAGTCCTAGGTCCTTATTGTGCCTCCTCTCTCTATATAACAAATAGAATGCAGGTTTGACTCCAGTTACTAAGAACTGCACTACTTTCGATGTCACATTTTCAAATTGGAAACATCGTCCCAGTCTTTCTATCCCATCCCTCCTTCCTCCACTATGGTTGAAGATGAAATTTGAAATGTATGCACCCCTGCAAATTTAAAATACAAAGATAGTATGACTGAACTATTGAATTAGAGGAAACTTGTAATGAAAAATTAAGGCACATGAAAATACACTTCAACATGCACTTAAAAATAAAATGCAAAGAAAGTCAGTTTTCCACATACAAAACCCCTCCAGAGTTGAGCTTCGTTTGCACATCAATCTAGAATATTTACAAGTTTCAGTGAGAACGATGTAACTCAGTTTGTAAAAACCCTAAATTAGTTAATCCACCCTCCAAACCAGGCTCACCGCCACCGGTCCAGGCTGACCCAGAGTGGCCCCTGTGGGTTTCTGAGAATCTTAACAGCTTACGGGCATGGAAAGCCCCGCTTTCTCCCTCAGAGCTTCTGGTGACTTTGAAATGTCCCTCATGCAGATTGCCACCAGGGCTCCTGATTTAGTTAAGCCCAGAAGTGATGATAAACTAACTTCTAACATTTATCACTTTCCATATGCCCACTTCCTGTGTCTTCAGAACCACCTTTGGGTCGCTAGAATGAGTTTATCTCTGTGCTGTAACACACAAGGAGGCTGAGGTTCATAGACGTATGTGGCCCAAACTCTTTAGTTCAGAAACTGGATCCCAGACCTGTCTGCTCTGAATGCCTGCCCAGCAGAGAGGACCTTCCTTAGCTCCACAGTCTTGGCTGTGCCCTGCCTAAGACTCAGGTCTGGATTCCGTTAAAAAGGATATGACTAACTGGCAGTTGGGGAGGGGCGTCAGTCTGGCATTCATTTCCCCCTTTCCCACCCTATAAATGAGGACAGTCCTTCTCTTCACATCAGGAGTCACGGGGCATTGAGTCTGAGTTTTGTCATTCATATTTTCCCCCTTCAGAGGGAGAGGTTCAGGGAGAGGGAGAGACAGAGAGTGACTGACTCCCAATCCAGCCAGGTGGCCGGCCACCAGTGGTAGGAAATGTTGGCTTTTCCAGGCACAGCCCTTGTGGTTGCTAGGCACCATGGACCATTGCTGCTAAAGTTCAAAGGCGGTGGTCTGTGAAGGACCCGGGATCTTTGTTTCCTCCGGTTCTTCCGAAGCTCATCCCATCGGCTTGTATAGGATGGGCAGGAGGAGGGGGGAATGCTGAGGTAGGGATATTAGAACCAACTTCTCCATCTTCACTTGTGCAGGAAAGATGGCCATGCCGGATTGAGCGCTTTTAAGATTGGATTGCACTTTGATGGGGTCCAGGACTGGGTCTTTGTGTTCTTCACCAGACTCCTGGGTCCTTGCTGGTGATGATAGAGTGGAGTTGTTGGTCCTGGTGTGAGTTCTGACTGTGTGTGGCCTTGAGCAACTGCCTAACCTTTTTCATTTCTCAAGTGAAGTAGGAACATAAGGCCTCTTCGGTGGCTGTCAGGATCAAGTAACATGGTTGGTGCAGGGTCCCCAGCACCCAGGAGTCAGACAGAAAAGGGGAAGTGCCCTGATGACTTACTTTTGCTGTGGTCCCGTCACCTCTGAGATCAATAAGGTTTGTTTTGCCAACCTGGCTGATAAACACATGTGGAGATCCATAAATGGTTCGGGGATCCTCGCCTTTCTAGTTCTCGGGTCTTTTGCTTTCTTCTGATGGTCAGTCCAGGGTGCGGCTGCCTTAGCCAGTTCCCTGCTTCAGCTGGTGAGGCTCACTTCCAGCCAGACCTCCCTGAGGAGAAGTCACATGGACCAACCCTGATGCAGCCCTGGGTGCTGGAGCAGCAGCACGGAGACCCCTGCCAGCGCTGAGATGCTGACACGCTCGCTGATTCAGTTTTCCTTCTGCAGTGGGCGTCATTGCGTGTGTTTTGTGAGATCGAGGAGGACTTTGTTGATTGGTGTCAGACATAAGGGGTAATGTTGGACTTAGGGGGCTTGGACAGGACTGGTTGGGATGCTTTCCTAATGTACACTTAGTGCTAATATAAAACTCTCTCTTATATACATAGGCGTTTCTGTGGATTTGTTTCCTGGTTTACCCAGACTAACACAACCTCCAACCCTCCGTTTGGGGTGCGCTTCAAGGTGTCTGCAGAATCCCCTCTGCTGACGTGTCTGCACGAGAACAGAGTGTCTTGAGGCAGTCGTCTGGTGGCTGCACATTCAGACTCAACATGGAGATTCGATCTGCTTTTTAAAGTAAAAACTCCTTTCGGCATCTTCTTCAGAGATTCTTTCCATTGCATCAGTACTTGGGAGAAGAGGGGGGCATTAGGAAAATAGCTTTCCATAAGTAGAAAATGAAATAGTTTCTGAGAGCAGACTCAGAGCATTACCTGTTGCCCCACCTCTGGGAAGTCAGGCTGGGAAGCAGTCAGTGCTATCAGACATAACCTGAGAACTTTGTTTAGCTCGAGCAACTTAGGGAGTTGATCTTGGGGTGTCAGGAGTCTCTTGCAGCTCATTGTCTTGCACTCATTAGGGTCTGCCTTCCCCTCTGCATCAGCTGAGGGAGAAATGGTCTTTTGTTGTGGGCCCCTGTGCTGTGATCCAGATCAAGGAGAATCCTCCTCAGGAAGTCTGCTCCATGTGGGTCGCATGCATCCCCAGATTGGGCTCGTTCCTACTCTGGAGTCTATGCCTGGCACCTGGCTCTGGAGAGTGGCAGCATCAGGGATCGAGAAAGGCATCATCTGTATGCCAAGTATGACAGCCAAGTTTGTGGAGACCCAGGATAGCCTGGTGAGGGCACGGACTGAGCCAGTGTCTCCTTACTATATCCCAGGGCCCAGCACAGTGTCTGGATTCTAGAGAGGTCTGAAAGGAATGAGTACAGGTAGGTAAAGTTCTAGGATACACAGTGATCCTGATTTTAGTTTTCATAAAGGCAACCTTGAGAGCACAGTGAGAAAACAGGGCTGTTTCTTCCATCCCACACCTGCTTGTATGGTGAGGTCTCACTGTTAGTCCAGGATTTTAATTCCTCCCATCCCCAATTGACAACATATTTACTCCCCAGTTACCCCCCATTGCCCATCTTCCATTCTGATGGCCGGTCTATAGGGCATGCTGGCCTTTGAAAGGCTGCTGACAAACCTGACCACAACACTATTTTTGGTTGGGAGGGTGGAGTTCCCTCAGAACTGGGGAGAGTAGAGTACCTTCTGCAGAGAAGACTGAGACAATGTGGCTATGCCATGAGAACTCAGGAGGGACACGGAGTGCTGACAGGGCCGCTGTCTCCATAGACACCGCCCATGAGGTGAGTGGGTCCAGAGGAAGCTAATGACACCTTGCTGAAAGGATGCTGAATTGGTGTGTGTGTGTGTGTGTGTGTGTGTGTGTGTGTGAAAGAGAGAAAGAGAGAGAGAGAGAATACAGGAAAGCCTACACACACCAAGGGAAGGTAACTAAGAAGAAGGCTTCTTTCCCATCCCACCTCAATCTGGGGCAGCTATTCTCAACCTGTGGATCACTTCCCCTTTGGGAATTGAATGATCCTTTCATAGGGTTGGCCAATTCATAACAGTAGCAAAATGATAGTGATGAAAGAGTAATGAAACAATTTTACGGTTTGGGTGTGTGTGTGTGGGGGGGGGTCACCACCCCCTGAGGAACTGTCTGAAAGGGTGGCAGCATGAGGAAGGTGGAGAACCACTGATCTAGGACATGCTTCTCCCAGTCCCCAGCCTCAGGCAGGTTAGAGGCCCTCAGGTTGGAATGTTCTTGCGGTGACCAAAAAGATTGGGTGGGGCTGTGAATACAACTTTGCTTAAGAGCCAGGTCGGGGCCAATCTGTTTGGAGCTTTGTGTGTGCTTCACGCTTGTCCTCCCTCTTTGCAACACACTTACCGTCCTTGAGGAGACCTGGAAAAGATGGAACTGTACAGAACACTGAAGCCCATCCACCCAGACTCCTATCACGTGGAGATAAGTCACTGCTGCTTTGGTAGATTTCCATGGCTTGTCTTCACCCCTTTTCTATACCGTGTCTCTGTCTCTCTTTCTGCATTCATTTGTGGGGTGACAGGAAGATGACTATGTATATCGAGGACCCTGTTTTGTTTCTGTCTGGCTTTATATTGTGAGCATCGCCTCTTAAAGACCACATTGGAGCCTGGGCTGAAAGGTGTTAGCCCTTAGTCTTTGTGGGCACTGGACCCCTCTCCTCTGAAGGCCAACATGTCCTCAGGCCTCAGAGTGCGTGTGCTTGCGTGGAGTGCCCCCCAGGACTTGAGCAGGTTCAACCTGGTCTCTGCAGGATTGTTTACCAGCGGGGAGCTGCCCGGTCCAAAGGCGAGGTCCCTTCAGCTGGATGGCCGGGTCCAGGTGGGAAAGCAAGCTGAACTTTAGGTTGATCAACACCTGGATTGCAAGCAAAACAATGTCCTTGACATTCAAACACTAGGTTTCTACTTCAAAAGGAAGGTTGAGGAACAAAAGGGTTATTAAGCAGAACTACCCTCAAGCCCCCCTCCCCCCTCTGAGCAAAAAGGGTCTTTACCTGGAAGAGTCTTTCTTCTCTCCCTCAGCGTGGGATTGCCTTTATTTTCCAACGAAGCTCCTTTGCCTGCTTGTGGGATTGGACCCGGCTGTATTGACTTTTCCACAGCCCAGTGGGGGACAACAGGCTTCTTCCCTCTTGGAACAGCCTCTCGCTTGTGTGAAGGAGACTTGGGCCTGGGCCCCGGACAGTGGTCATCAATCCTTGTCAGAGGGACGCAGTAGGGGTTTTCAGCTTGAGAGGGTCTCACCACTCCCGGTCTTATGTGGCACATGGCAGTGCCACACGGGCCAACCTTTTTCCCCCTTCTTTTCTATTGAGTAGGAGTATTGTTTGTTTGTGTGTGTGTGTGTGTGTGTGTGTGTGTGTATGTGCATGCGCGCAAGTGTGTGAGTGCAGACATCATGCTGGAGTGTGTGTGTGAGCCGCACATGTGTGTGCATGCACATATGTGTGTGCTTGGTGATCTGACACCTAGCCCTGGTTCGGCAGCTTCTCCAAATGGCAGTGGAAGTCACCTTTAAAGGGGACACACTGCTGAGACACATGTGCCCACTGACGTCTGGTCCATTCTGACTTACAGCGACCCCATGAGGCAGGGTAGAGATGCCCCCTGTGGATTTCCAAGACTGTAACTTTTTTTTTCTATTTCTAACAGTTTTATTGGCATATCATTCCCATAGCATGCACTCCAGAAGTTCAATCAGACCGAGGAGAGTTAAACAATCATCACCACAATCGGGTCTAGAACCTTGTCTACTTTCTTGTCCTCATTGTTATCAGCTCCCCATTCCCCCCTCTCTTGCCCTACCGTCAGGGGACCATGAATCCAGTCCCTATAGATGGACCTATCCTGGATTTGATTAACAGAAAAAGATTAACCAAACCAATAACAAAATAAGACAGGTAAAAACCTCAATTGAAACAAAAGCAGAAACTACTTGTGGCAGTCATGTACTTGTGTGTCAGTTCATGATTGGGAATGTAGGGGTGGAGTCTAACCTGTCAATCTGGAGATAGCCAATGAGATCTTTGTGTGGGCATGGTTCTCTCTGAGAATTCTGGGAAGTCTCATGGTATTTCCCTTGTGGAGATGAGAGACCATTTCCCCAGTTGTTGGGAGTTAGTCCACTGACAAGACAGGATGGCAGCTTCTGAGGAACTGGAAGAACCGGAGGAGAAGCCACATGGCTTTACCTGGATGGAACCAGACCTCCGAAACTGGAAAAGCCAGAGAGACCCCTGCTAGTGCTGAGATGTTTCTATCACCACTGGATGCTGCTGATGGACCCTGAGCCCTGGAAATGAGGAACCATGAGGGGACCCCTGCCAGAGTCGGGGCTCTGCACCCACTGGCCTGTGACTTCGTGAATCAGAAGGAGACTTTATACACTGGTATTGGACATATGGGCTAATAATATCGGACTTATGACTTTGAACTGGACTGGGTTGGGATGATTTCTCAATGTCCCATTCCTCTTTTATATAAACCTTTCCCTTATATCCATATACATGTTTATGAATTTGTTTCTCTAGTCTACCCGGACTAACACACTACTGAAAACTAGAACTGATTTAAACAGATCATAAGGGAGATCAAATGATAGGATGCTAACTTATATCCTGACTGCATCTGCAACCATCTACCCGCTGATCCGTTTCTGCATGATAGCAAGGCTATTCACATCTCTGGCCCCTCCTCAGAGAGGATTCATTTATTGCACAGGTGTGTATTTCCCCATCACTTGCTTTGTTTTAGCTTTTTAAACTGAAACAGCTTTAAGAAAGATCAAAAGGAGGATAAGTGCTAAGATACTACATTTTGACCTAACAATGAAGGACAATATAACTTTTTAAAACTTGGTAAATCATTTTATTGGGGGCTCTTCCAGCTCTTACGACAATCGATTGTATCGAACACATTTTTACATTTGTTGTTGCCATCGCCATTGTCAAAACATTTTCTTTTTACTTGAGCCCTTGGTATTAAGGGCTCTTTTTCTTTTACTTGAGCCCTTGGTATTAAGGGCTCTTTTTCCCTCCATCCCCCACCTTGTCACCCTTGTGACCCCTTGATAAATTATTTTCATATCTTACACCATCCATTGTTTCCTTTCACTCATGTTCTTATTGTTTATCACTCCTTGGGGGGTGGTTAATACGTTGATCATTGTGATTGGTTCCCTCTTTTTCCCCCCTTTGACTCCACCTTCCTCTTACTCTCATAGTACCACTACATCCCTACTGTTTCTGAGGGGTTTATCTGTGTTGAATTCCGTGTGTGAGAGTTCTCATCTGTACTAATGTACAGACTTTGGTCTAGCCAGATTTGTAAGGTAGAATTGGGGTCCTGATAGTGGTGGGGAGGAGTGTGTATTTTGTCAGTGTTATACTGCACTGTGGCTGACTTGTCTCTTCCGTATGATCCTTCTGTAAGGGGATGTTCAACTGTCTATAGATGAACTTTGGGTCTCCATTATGATCCCTCTCATTCATATCCATATGATTGTTCTGGGTCTTCTGATGGCCGATACCTGATCTCTGGCACCTTGGGACCACACAAATTTGTGTGCTTTTCCATGTGGACTTGTTGCTTCTCTGCTAGATGGCCGCTTGTTTAATTTCAAGCCTCTAAGACCCCAGATGCTATATCTTTTAATAGTCGTGCACCATCAACTTTCTTCACTACATTTGCTTATGCATACATTTTGTCTTCAGCAATTGTGTCCAGAAGGTGAACATCACAGAATGCCAGGTTATTAGAACCAAGTGTTCTTGCATTGAGGGTGGACTTGAGTAGGGGACCAATGACTATATAACCCTTTACGGGAGCAGAAAGCCCCATCTCTCTTCCAAAGCAGACTTGCAGGACCAGCATAATTCAGTGAAATAGTAAAGCTTGGCACTTCCTCTTCTGTACTTGCTCAGCCTTCGTCCCCGAGGCTCCACGCTGTTAAGGAGTGGATTCCCTCAGTGCCGTGGAAAAAGCTCTTCTTCTTCTCTGATCTCCTTTGCCAATGTAAATTATCCTGAAGGATAGGTAGATTTGAAGATGTCATAGTACCTGGCCCCCAAAAGGGGACATTACAATGCCATTTTCTTGGGTTATTATCACACTAGCACCGACAGGAGACCATTTCTCCATTTGGTTATTGTGGAGTCAGGAAAGACTCCCCTGGAGCCAAGCAGTTATAATAGCATCGCCTCTGCCTCCCACAGTGTTTAGACTCAGTGGGGAGGTCTTTTATCAAGGGGTAGGTTATAGGAAGGTAAACCGAGACCTATTGCTACTGGGTCAGTTCTGACTCATAACTTTCCTGCAGGGTAGGGTAGACGTGCCCCCAGAGGGGTTTTGAAGACTGTACATCTTTTTTTTTTTTTTTTTTAGGCATCACTGCCTTCAGGTGGTGGAAATAGGAGGCCCAGCCTTTGCTCCTGGGAGCCAGAATTGAACCTCCATCCCAGTGGGCCGCAGTCCCGCGCACAACCACTACGCCACTGGGGCTCAGCCCGACTGTACATCTTTACAGAAGTCCTCTGGCTCATTTTTCTTCTGCAGAGCAGCTGCTGGGATTGGACTTTCTACTTTTGATTTAGCAACTGAGTGCTTTAAAGAGGCACCACCAGGAGTCCTTGGGTGGCTGTGGAAAGGCTATTTGGGATCCATCCCGTTCTGCTGCTGAGGGGGACCCATACATGGTAAATTTAGGAAGACTCATTGCAAAATAGGTGAGCAGATAAAGAATATCTCAGATAGGAAGAGTAACCACCGCAGCATCTCAAACCCCGAGCTGTCTTCTGGGGCGAGGGCACCAGCAGAATGAGACAGAGGAGTTGCCACTGATAAGAATCTGGTGGTTTTGTTTGTTTGTTTTTCAGATGAATTAGCTCATTCCCGAAGGGCCTTTAGAACGGCAGAGCCCTGAAGGAACTCCGGGATAAGTCTTGAGCTGTTAAACACAAGGCTGATGGTTCAAACCCACCAGCTGCCCCGAGGGAGAAAGGCGAGGCCGTTTGTTCCCGTAAAGATGACCAGACTCAGAAACCCCATGTGGGGCCGCTATGTGTTGCCATCAATCTGATGGCAGTGGGTTGGGTGCTGGGTACCACCCAGAATGGACGGAATTCCTGGGGCGGGGGTCGGGGTGGAGGGGAAGGAGCAAATAGGGAATGTACTCAGCTGCTGATGGAAAGGCTGGCGGCTGGCGTCTACCAGAGATGTCTTGGAATAAAAGCCTGGGACCTCCTTCCCAAACACCAGCCATTGACACGCCCGTGGACCAAACCACTCCCTCTGACACACATGCCGTCTCCACAATTTGAGGGGGACACAAGGACCACTGGATGGAACATCCAGGGGGGCAGGGGGCAGGAAGCCCTGTGGATGCAGACTCAATGCGGAGGGGGGGGGAAGCTAGGGGTGTTTGTCCGTGGCTTATGGAGGTGGTGTGAGGAGTCACTAGCTAAAAGCTTCATTCCTTTTTTGGGGGTACTACTGGGCTGCTGAGTGCCTCTGAGCAGACCCCGAGGAGAGGGCCACAGTGGCCCTCGGAGCTTTTGGTTGCAACGAGCCAGCCTGGGTGCCGTCAGCATCCTTGACCCGACCAAGGCATTTGAACGAGAGCTCATGAACTCGCGACTGGGCGGCCTCTTTTTCTTTCCATGTTCCTCACTTCCCTTCCTTTTGTGATGAGAGGACCTTCTAAGGGTTCTCCCAAGAGTGTGTGTGTGTGTGTGTGTGTGTGTTTGTGTGTGCACCCAAAGACACGAGTCCAGATCATGGACATGTGCACGTGCCTCGGTTACTAAACAGGCTCTGCTGACCAGTCCTGCCATTTTGAGTGCTGTCCATGTCCCACTCCTCAAATTCTCCACCCTGTTTGGGGCTCGGGGTTCTTAGTCTTGGAAACCCTATTCCAGCGGCTCTCAACCTGTGGGTCTCTTTCACAGGGGCCCCCAATTCATCACAATGTAGCAAAAGGACAGTGATGAAGGTGCAATGAAAATAATGCTGAGGAACTGTCTGAGGGTCGCAGCATGAGGAAGGTGGAGAACCACTGCCCTGTGCTTTGGGTTCCATCGTGGTTCCTGACTCCGATAGGGAGTTTGACAGCCGCTTTTTAGAGGAGTCTCTACAGAAAACCTGTGTCCCCCACTGTGGCCTTGCACTGTCGTCCTGGATCAGGGCTCCTGGCCTTCCACCACCGCCCCCTCCCTGGACCTGCCCTGGCGCTAGTGTCTGTTCTCAGCTAGATGATGAAATGGGGCCATGTTGACTCCCAAATTACAAAGCTGCCAAGCAAGCCCCTCATTTGCTTAAGCAAGAATCCCCCTCGGTCCCTATTTTGGGGTGCTTTCACTGTTTGCAAAAACTCATCATCATTTCCCCCTTTTCCCAAAGGGGCCTCTGCTGGCAGCGTCTATCACGAGAACACACAGGTCTGTGTATGGAATGCTCTCTGGCTGCTGCCAAAGCTGTCGACTCTGGTGCCAGCCAGAGCTGGGTTCCCTGCTGAGTTGGTGGGGGGGGGGCGGGGAAGGGGAGGCAAGAACCTGCTTCATGTCGGTGTCTCTTTGTCACCCAGGCCCAGAAAGACGCCTGGCATGCCCAGAATCTCTCAAACCCATCTGGATCCCTCAACCACTCCATTCGGCCTTGTGCCTCTCACTTTGCCCAGAAGCTGACCGAATCACTGTGACAACAGACAATTCAGTCTGTTTCAGGGTCCTGCCTTTCCCAGCAGAGGGTTCAGGCCCTGCCCCGCACACAGCTGGATTGAGGCCAACTCTCAGTGATCCCGTTCACTGTCTTTAGTCCTCCCCACCCCCCACCCCGAATCCCACTCCCTCCTCATCCCCATCCCCCACAGTTGCAAAACGCATCTCACCGATAACTGGACACAACACGCTACTAGGGATGGTGGGACAGGGCCGGGTCTGCAGGGCAGCCTAGTTAAGGAGGCAGGACGCTCCTGCCGTGGTAGGAGTTTCTGTTCGTAGTGAGTCCTAGGAGACCTGGAGTGTGTCGGAGTGCGCAGGAGAACCTCGTCAGGCACCCCGACCTTGCCCAAGACTATGGCTCCAGCCAGGTGGAGCTGAAATGCTCATTTAACCGGCCCTCACTCCCAGACTGGAGCGTCACGGGGCTAAAAGATGAAGCCCTTAAAACAACACAGACTGGTGACTGACGGGGGACTCTTGCCACCCCCGGAGTCTGCAGCCACTCTTAGAACCACAGTCCCTGGATGCACTCACGTAGAAGTCCACATTGTTGCACCTGTGAATGCCTTCCAATGGTCCTTTCTTCGGTCCCAGGGTTGGTGGGATCGGAGGATGGACCATTGAAACCCTAGATTAGGCTCTGTCTATTTGATTGAGAGGGGGAGGAGTTTTTATGTACACGGGTGGCATAGGTGTCGAGGGATGAGCAAGAGACTTCTCCAAGCCCTTGTCTCGAGAGTTCTTTTAAGCCTCCAGCTTTTGGGGAGCAGTCAGCCAGGTGGGTGTGAGGTTGGAGGGATGCCAAGCAAGAAACAAAAATAAATTTCTTTCTCCATGGGAAGGCCTGATACCCTACAGGTGCTCAAGGTGGGGGGGGGGGGCGGAAACACCTGCTGGGGATGTCCCGCTGAAGGACTCCACCCATTCAGAGAACTATTTCGGTCTCTCCTTGCCCTCATTTCTCCTCGGCACCCCCTCCTTCCTCCTCCTGTCCTTGTGAAGCTCTGTAGGCTGCAGTGGAGTGGGTAGATCAGTTTCCTTGAGTAGGAAACATCCCGATTCCTACACAGAGTTGTTTGCTGCTCGGTGCTCCTGTTCCGTTCAGTTGCCTCCCCATTCCACCAGGCACCTTTATTTTTCTGCCCGGGATACCCAGCCCTGAGAGAGAAGGCAGGCTTCACTGGGCAGTCCCAATGGTGAATGTATGTAGTTGCCGATAGAAAGGTTGGAGGGTTGAGTCTATGCAGAGGCCCCTCAGAAGAAAGGCCTGGTGTTCTACCTCTACATGATCAGCTATTGGAAATCCTTTGAGCGTTCTACCGGAAATGGCAGCTGGTCTGGGTGCCTCAAGGAACAAGACCCCGTGGGTAGAGGTGCCTGGTCCTGGGCTGAGAAATGCCACAGGAGGACCCCGTGTGTCATCGGTAGCCTCTGCTAAGGCTTCAGTTCTTGGGAGCTGCTGACAGATTTGCCCAGCTAATTGACAGCAATGGGGAGGAGTTCTTCACCCAGGATGATTAGCCTGGGCTCACATACCCTTGCATTTCCATTCCCTCTGTGGCTACAGTCAAGCACAGCTAGCTCTTGGTCTGGGTCTTTGTGGACTTTAAGAGATTTCTAGAGCCCTGGTCTTATCTCATCTCTCAATTCCTTCCCTGACTTCCAAGGCCTCAAAACAAAACAGAAAAAAACAAAACAAAACATCAAAGCATGCTCATGGGCATGATAAAGTGTAAAAGGTATAGAATATAAGGGGGGGGGGAGATGATCTGATAGACAAACCCCCACCTAATTAACAATCAAAACCAAACCAAACCATAATTAAAAAAAAAAATGACAACCAAGAATGTTGGAAATCCTTCATGATCTGAGCCCCCTTGCCCCCCGTCTTTCTCTTATAAATTGTCATTCTAGGCTCTGCTGTGAAATGAGTTTGTTTTCTTTTATGTTTTTAAAATAACTTGGTTCAGTTTTGCTTGTTAGCTTTCCTTTTATGCTGGTTGAAATTCTGTGTTTCTCCTGGGTAGGTAAGTCGGCAGCTTGTTGGCAGGTGCCCTAGTGCCAGTTCCAGCCCGTAACAACCCTGTGTTGAGCCAAGCACCTGGGCCATCCTCGCAATGGCTCTGGTGGAGACCCCTGGTGCAGCCATGGTGGCACTCCGTCTTCTCAAAGGTCTTCCTCTTTTCTGATGCCCCTCTGCTCTCACCAAGCAGAACATCCTTTTCCAGGGACTGGTAATATGGACAAAGTCTCCCCATCCTTGTTTCCCAGGAGCATTGTGGCTGTATTTGATTCATATTGTTATTATTTAAAGGTCATTTTATTGGGCGCTCTTACAGCTCATAACAATCCATATGTCAATTGTATCACGTATGCATTCTTTTCTAGACATATACTTTCCATATCGGTTTCTCTTTTTTTTCCCACCCCTCCCCTGTCACCTCTTGATAGAGTACAAATGATTATTTTCATATCTTACATCGACTGCTGGCTCCCTTCCCCAAAGTTTCTGTTGTTTGTCCATGTGTGTGCGTGTGTGTGTGTGGTTATGGGTTGAACATTATGATCAGTTTCCCCTTCCTCCCCTCCTCTCTCCATCTTCCCCCTACCCTTAATGTAGCTGTATTTTTTCCTTTTTAAAAAATCATTTTATTGGGGGCTCGTACAGCTCTTAGCACAAGCCATACATCCACCCATTGTGTCAAGCACATGTGTACATTCTTTGCCCTCATCATTCTCAAAACATTTGCTTTCTACTTGAGCCCTTGGTATCAGTTCCTCACTTTTCTCCTCCCTCCCTGCTCCCTTCATAAACCCTTAATAATTTTTGAATTATTATTATGTTGTCATATCCTACACTGTTCAACATCTCCCTTTACCCACTTTTCTGTTGTCTGTCTCCCAGAGAGATTATATGTAGATCCTCATTCTACTCCCCCTCCCCCTCCAGGCATTGCCACTCTCACCACTGGTCCTGAAGTGATCATCTGTCCTGGATTCCCTGTGTATCTAGTTCCTATCTGTACCAGTGTACAACCTCTGGTCTAGCTGGACTTGTAAGGTAGAATTGGGATCATGATAGTAGGGGGAAGAGGCATTTAAAAACTAGAGGAGAGGTATATGTTTCATTGTTGCCATACTGTACCCTGACTGGCTGGTCTCCTTCCTGTGACCCTTCTGTAAGGGAATGTCCAGTTGTCTATAGATGGGCTTTGGGTCCCCACTCTGCACTCCCCCTCATTCACAGTGATATGATTTTTATGTTCTTTGATGCTGTGGCCGTATTACTTACGAGAAAGATTTCTTGGTTATTTTGGCAGCCTCTGATGGTGTTCAATATTCTTCACCAGCACCATAATTCAAATGCATCGATGCTTCATCCATCTTCCTTTGTTGATGTCCAACTTCACCATACCTATGAGGCGCTTGTACATGCCGTGGCTTACATCAGATGCACTTAGTCCTCAAGGTGACAGCCTGGTTTTTCAGTGCTAGAGAGAGGCGTTGTGCTGCGGATTTACCCGGTGCAGCGTGTCTTTTGACCTCTTGACTGCCACGTGCAGACCTTTTGGTTACGGTGAGATGTGTGGCACCCTTGATGTCTTCTTCATTAATGATGATGTTACCTGTTGGTCCAGCGGTGGGGAATTTTTGTTTTCTTTATAAAACATATGCAAAGCTGTAGTCCGGATCCTGTGCTTTGACTCCCCCCCCCCTTTTTTTTAGCAAGTGTGTTAGGCTGGGTAGACTAGAGAGACAAATTCATAGACACGCATATGGATATAAGGGTACGGTTTCTATACAAGAGGAATGGAACATTAAGAAAGCATCCCAACCCAGTCCAGTTCAAAGTCATAAGTCCGATATTAGCCCATATGCCTGATACCAGTCTATAATGTCTCCTTCTGACTCACAAAATCACAGGTCAGTGGGTGCAGAGTCCCAGCGCTGGCAGGGCTCTCCCCATGACTCCTTACTTCCAGGGCTTAGGGTCCATCAACAGCATGCAGTGGTGGCAGAAGCAACTCAGCGCTGGCAGGGGTCTCCATGTGTCTTCTCCAGCTTCAGAGGTCTGGTTCCATCAGGGTAAGGCTGTGTGGCTTCTCCTCCGGCTCCTCCTGCTAGCTCCAGATTAACAGGCTAGACTCCACCCCTTCATCTCAATCATGAAATTAGCATAAGCACATGACTGCCCCAGCAAACAAGATGATGCCAGCTGCTTATGGCAGGTTGTTAATATGCCTTCCTCCAATCCCGTTACCACCTTCTTCTTCACACAAGCCAGCTGCTCTGAGGATCGGCTGCTCAGCACACAGATGGAACAAGCATGGGGGGAGGATGCGGCCCCGCTGCACACCTTTCCTGATGGTAAACCAGGCAGTCTTCCCTGATGCTGTTTGCACACCAGTCTCTTAAGTCATGGGCAGATCCTTCTGAGCACAGTGAACTGTTCCGGAATTCCCATTCTTCTCAGGGCTATCCAGAGCTTGTGAGGACCCATATAGGCACATGATAGAGAGTCTTCAACTCTTTAGTGCGCTTTGGGTGAAAATGTACAGGGCGAAGTCAGTTTCCAGTCAATCACGTGTGCATATGTTGTTTTAGGAAACCAGCCGCAATCTCTTTGACAGCACCCTTCTCACGTCCTCCCGGGCTTTCCGTTTCCAAGCCTCCTTCTCCCGTGCTCTTCCTTTCTCTGCCCTTTGCCTTTGCCACGGGCTGCCTTCTGGTGTTGATTGGCTGATGGCTCCCAGGTGAACGTCCTTCCTGGTGCCAGTGTTCCCTTCACCTGCCTGACTATTGTTTGATTAACATTGACTTACAAGGGTGAGTTGAGTTCCAGGCTTGAAAGTTGTCTAAGGGGCCGGATCTGGTTCCAGGGGTCCCCTCTATCTCCGTCAGACTGGTAAGGCCATTTAGTGTTTTCATTTGTGATTTTGAATGCCCCCTCCCCACCCCCAACGAATTTTTCTCTCCCTCTCTAGCCAAGACCTTCTCAAAGTTGTCCATAGTTGTGGTCCAGCCATCATCCAGTTTATGACCCCTTCTCCAAGAAATCCTGGAGGATCCTTCTGCTCAGAATGGACTTTTCCTCCTGTCCCCTTGGTGCACGGGGGTACAATACTGAAGAGTTGCCCACAGTTCTGCTTCCACTACCGCCCTAAGCCTGGAGCACTATAGGTGCTTGGCAGTTCTTTCCAGAATGGGTGCCTCTTTTTCTTTCCCATCCTTCCCTTCCCATTTTTATTTCTGTGAAGCGTTCTGTGAAGCCTTGCATCGTGGACTCCGTCAACATCTTATTTTCAGATATTCTCTCCTTTTGTCTGATGGCAACCTAGACGTGGCTTCCTGGTTGCTGGGGCTGAGCACGCAGTTCCAGGTAGGGTTGGCAGCACCCAGGCCAGTCTTTGCCTCGCGATCAGCTTTGGGGGTGGGAGGCAGGATCTGTGTACTTGTTTATTTTCATCACCCATAATGCACCTCATTCTATGCCTGGTTCTTGGAGTGGGGAGGCAGAGAAATCACTAGAAGTTTCTCTGCAGGCCCACGGGAGATCTAATGTGCCCTCCAAGCAAACGTTCTCGGCAACTACCTTTTCCTCCCTTTTCTTCCAGTTTTATGTTTTGTTTTCCCTTTGTTTACTGAGGTAAATTTTACATGCAGTACAAGGTGTACTTTTCAGGGTGCTCATTTTCAGAAATTTTAGCAACTGTATACAGATCTATAACTACCACCACCACCACCACCACAATAATCAGGTTATAGACTATTTCCTCTACCTCCACCTCTACCTCCACTACCACCACCACTACCACCACCTCCATCCCCCCCCACCACTACCATTACCTCCACCTCCACCTCCACCACCTTCACCTCCCCTCCGCCCCACAACCTCCATCCCCCCCACCACTACCATTACCTCCACCACCACCACCACATCTGCCACTACTGCTACCACCACTGTGTCTTCGAATGCTTCTTCCCAACCCCCGATCCCTGGCAACCAAAGTGACCCTCTAGTTTTGCCTTTTCCAGAATGTCATGTAAACAGAATCCTATAGGATGTCGTTTTTTTGAATGTAGTTTTTTTTTTTTTTTTTTTACTCAGCATCATGCTTCCATGTTGGGGGGAAATTTGATGACCTGGGCCCTGCCCCATGAGTGAGCTGTGCTGGCCTTTCTCAGAGGTCGCCAAGGGATGTGGGTTTGCTGGTGCAGATGAGCCGTGTGTGAGCTAGAAGCAACCCCCCACCCACCCAGTAATCCTCCTGTATTCTCCTGAGATCTCCTTAGACCGAGCATCCCACTGCCTTGCCCAGCCATGCCCTCTTGCACAAGGGCACCTGGCACCAGAGAACTTTCTTCCCTGGCCTTGCCTCTTCACCCCAGGGAGTGTGACTGTGGGGGGCATAAGAAAGGGGTGGGGTCAGAGGTAGATGGGCAGGGTGAATTCCTCCCTCGGGGAAGGGGCGGGAGGGGGCTGACAGAGGTCAGATCTCTTGTAGGGTAAACAACCAAAGTGGCTCCAGCTGCTGAACAGCTGGAGGGAGGCGTCTGCTTTCCCTCAGCAGCGTGAAAAGCCCTTTCATCAGGTTCAGCCATGGTGTCAGGCCCTGCGGTGGAGGTGTGCAGAAGAAGAGCAGACACCCACCCCCTTCCCTTTGACCTCCCTTATCTGCCCCTCCCCCATCTTTCCCAGGGGCAGGATGGGACCCTCCTTTGCACCTGTGTAAATGCAGTTGCCCCGGGGTCACCACAGGGTGAGAGAGCAAGATGGTCCAAAACAAGGATGTGGATTTTCAAGGGCTGATGATGGATTGGCTAGAAGGTGGGTGAAGGCTGTTTTCACATGAAGGCATGGCCCTAGAGAGAAGGCCAAAGTCCAGGTGTGCAGCTGGGAAAGCGAGCAGGAGAGGAGGCTGCTCCCTGGATTTGAGAGCTAAGTGACTGAGCTTCAGCGAGACATCTGCAATGGGATTCCCCACTCCTTGTCCACAGCTGGGGCTCCAGGAATGGCCTTTTTCCCTTGAGGAACAGATTGACCTCCCAGAATGCCTATTGAGTGCTGGAGTTCTACCCAGGGGACAGCACGAAGCACCCACTCACTCCCTCCTTAGGGAACCTCTCTTTGTTTCGGGAGCCTTTCTCTTCTGTCCCCTCCAGGGGACTCCCCCTTCCCTGACTGATTCATCCATAACAATGGGAGAGTCCCCTCCACCCCTGACCAGGAGCTGAGGACGGACAGACCGTGTGATGTAGTGGACAGAACGGAGGGCTCAACAGTCAGGCTTGAGCAAGGAAACATGGGTGGCTCAGGGTAGAACTCTCCTTCCCCAGTCCAAGGCCGGGGGCCATTTCTTTCTTTTTTATATATAAGAGCTTTTTTTAAATCATTGTTAATAGTAGGCATAACATAAAAATCATTTTATTGGGGGGCTCATACAACTCTTATCATAATCCATCCATCCAGTGCGTCACGCACATTTGTACATTGGTTGCCACCATCATCCGCAAAACATTTGCTTTCTACTTTAGCCTTGGTATCAGCTCCTCATTTTCCCCTCCCTCCCCACCCCCTTCCTCACGAGCCTTTGATAATTTATAAATTCTTATGATTTTGTCATATCTTACACTGTTCGACGTCTCCCTTCACCCACTTTTCTGTGGTCCATTCCCCAGGGAGGAGGTTATATGTAGATCCTTATAATTGGTGTCCCCTTTCAACCCCACCTTCCCTCTACCCTTCTGGTATCGCCACTCTCATCCCTGGTCCTGAGGCCTTCATCTGTCCTGGATTCCCTGTGTTTCCAGTTCCTCTCTGTACCAGTGTACATCCTCTGGTTTAGCCAGATTTGTTAGGAAGAATTGGGATCAGGATAGTGGAGGGAAGGAAACATTAAAGAACTAGAGGTAAGTTGTATGTTTCATTGTTGCTACACTATACCCTGACTGGTTGGTCTCCTTCCTGCGACTCTTCTGTATGGGGATGTCCAGTTGCCTACAGATGGGTCTTGGGTCCCCACTCTGCACTCCCCCTCATTCACAATGATATGCTGTTTTGTTCTTTGATGCGAGGCCTGAGGCTATTTCCATTTGCAGCCTCTGCACTTGCTGGGCAGCCACCTCCATTCAGTCAGGGGAGGCTTGAATGCGCCTATGGTGCTGAATGGAGCTCCCAGACAAAGATCATCTAGGAAGAAAGACCCGGCGGTGACTTTTGAAAATCCTCTTGATTGGAGCCTAATGTTCTAGTGCACAACTGATGGTGGGCTTGGTGCGGGCCTGGCCCAACCAGGCCACCCATGGCTGCGAATAGCAACAACTGGCATTTGCTATGTTACTTAATCTTGGTGTGCCTCAGCTTCCTCATTGAACCTTCTGTCAATAAATAGGGAGCACCCCCTTTGGTAGGGCACTATGCTGCACAGGGGACCCAGAAGTGCACCACCTCTATTGTCTTTCTGCCTACAGGGAGCCTCCAGGCTGGCCAAGGAGGTTGGGCAAGAAAGATATGAAGGAATTGTTTATTCCATGACAATTGTGACACAGATCACAGTGGAGAAGGAGGGTGGCTATGGGGGCTGTCAATGGGGTCTCAACCTACTTTGGAACCTTGACATTGAGAAGGTCAGGAGGGGTCTGAGTTTCTGAAGCACATCAAGGGGACCACTGCACACAAAGTCCCCAGAGAAGAAGGAGCATCAAAAAGGGAGTAACGATCTTTCCTAGCTCTGAGCCTGGACATTGCCATACCTTCAACATGCCTGGTTACCTGCCCAGCAGGGACACAGCTAGGCAGCGTCCTTCTCTTTTCCCTCCAAGGAGGCGTTTTCAGGCTCACCATTATTTATAATGTTCATGCTGTGGAAAAACAAAGTCAGGGCATTCAAAAAGTCTGCTTTATCATCTGACTGTTGTTCTTAGATCAGCCCTTGCATATGGTAGCTGTCAGAAAGAGCAGAGCGCTAACCATCCTGAGTGTTATCTTGTCAAGAGTTTCTTACGGTGACACATACCTACGTCAGGCTCAGCAACCCAAGATGCCTCAGGCATGATTTATGGATCAGATGGCTTATCTCCAGGATGCTGGGAAGACCTTCTGGGACATTATGTGAGGTTGGATTGGATTCTGAGGCTAAGGCCAGGCTCAATGAAAGGAATTCCAGATTCATTAGTGATCTCTGTGACGAGTTTATGGGAATTGACTGCGATGACATCCTCATACATCCTCTTCAACTTGTAGAGACCTCCCTCCCGCCTCCCAATTTTCTTAAGTGAAAGAAGAATACTGTATTCAATGGGTCTGATGACTTTGCTTTTCCACTATATGCACCTTAAAAAAAGAGAAGAGGTGGGGAAGCAGAACATTTGAGAGCTTTACTTTTTGATTGTTGTTGATAGAAAAAGTATGTTTTCATAGTAAGTGATAGGAAAAAACCCACCTTTTCATGTCTATGATAGATTTTAGGAAAGGTGTGGTAGCCACCCATGCTTTCTTCAGAGAATCTTGGAACAACTGCTCTGGACCAGGCATCGTGTTAGGTCCTGTGACTACAAAAGGCATTTGTAGACACGTACACAGATAATTGATAATAGCACATGTTGAGTATTTTGATTAAGCGTTTGATGAACAAGATGTATTTGTAAGATCATAAGACTCACTTTTTTTTCACCCAAAGTGCGGGGGTGGGGGTGGGGGTTTGGGGGGGAAGTGAGGGTGTGTCTTATGGTCTTAAGGTGTGGTACCCCAGAACATTCTGGTACCCCCAGAACCCCATACGCCCGCTTACTGTCAGCTGCTGTTTGCCTGCTGTGGCTTGCTGGAGTCTCCATGAGTCTCCTGGAGTCTCCATGTCAGTCAGGTCACATGATCCTCAAGGTGCACGCCTCCCCTCATTTGTTGATGGAAGTGATGATGGTTCTTAACACCACTGATGAGTTTACACTGTTAAAAATTACTGTATCTTGCTTAATTTAAATGCATATTTTAGTTCACTGATACTATTTGGTTCAGAATGTCTTTTTTGTGTTTTCTTGCTCTAAAAACTGGATGCGGCTTATGGTCTGAAAAATACGGTAATAGGAACTCCAAGAAAGATAATGGTGGTGCTTAAACTATGAACTCAAATTTGAGTTTAGAAGGATAAACACAGTAGCAGTGTGGAACTGAAGTCTGCATGGGAAGAAAGATGGATGGTAGAGCGTCAGCCACTTAAGTAAGAGATGACAAAGGACCAAATAAAGTCGTGCAGATGGAAAGCAGGGCTGGATAGCGCACAGTGAGGCCTAGCCATTCCATTGGAATGCATGAGGTATAGGTGAGTCAAGCTAGACTGGATGCTCCAACCCTGGTCAAGGTCTGAACTGAATTCAGGTCAGTGCATGACCCCAGTTGACACTGCACAGAGCAGAAGAACCTTTCAGCTGAACTCAGCCTAGTCAGGGAATTGTGAGAAATGCTACATTATTGTTCGAAGGCCCTAAATGTGGGATCACCCCAGGCCAGTGCTTCTCAACCTTCTTTTTTTTTTTTTTTTTAGGCATCACTGCCCTGGTGGTGGGAGTAGGAGGCCCAGCCTTTGCTCCTGTGAGCGGGAATTGAACCTCCATCCCAGTGGGTCGCAGTCCCGCGCACAACCACTACGCCATCGGGGCTCAGCCCACTTCTCAACCTTCTTAATGCCGTGACCCTTTCATACAGTTCCTCATGTAGTGGTGACCCCCAACCATAAAATGATTTTCATTGCTACTTCATAACTAATTTTGCTACTGTTATGAATTGTCATGTAAATATCTGATATGCAGGATGTATTTTCATGGTTACAAATTGAACATTATTAAAGCACCGTGATTCAGCACACAAAATATGTAATTATATATTGTGAAATATTTATTTCTAATTATAAGTCACTGAGTTAGTCCGGGTAGACTAGAGGAACAAATTTCAGAGACACGCATATAGGTATAAGGAAAGGGTTTATATACAAAAGAAATGTGACACTAAGAAGGCATCCCAATCCAGTCCAGTACAAAGTCATAAGTTCAATATTAACCCATATGCCCAAAGTCAGTCTATAATGTCTGCTTCTGACTCAGGAAGTCACAGGTTAGTGGGTGCAGAATTCTGGCGCTGGCAGGGATCTCCCCACGGCTCCTCGCTTCCAGGGCTCAGGTCCATCAACAGCATGCCACTCCAGCTTCAGAGGTCTGTCTTCATCAGGGCAAAGCCGTGTGGTCTCTCCACAGGCTACTCCAGCCTCCCAGCCACCGCCATTCTGTGTTGCCTGTGGTTAATCATCTCTGAAACTAACTCCCACCAACTGGGGAAGATAGCTTCTCATCTTCAGGAGGGAAATACCGTGAGATTTCCCAGTCTCAGGTGAAAGCCATGCCCACACAGAGGCCTCATCAGCTACTCAATGGCTTTCTCCTGATTAACAGGCCAGACTCCACCCCTACATTTCAATTATAAAATTAACATAAGCACATGACTGCCACAGTCACTGAAATTTTATCTTGAAGCATGGTGTAGCATGGTTAACAGTCTTCACACTGGGTACTCGTAGGTGGGCATATCTGCATGTGGGTGGACCAGCTTGGAGACGATAGAGGAGTGGTGTCTCAGTTCCTAAGGCCATTGGAAATATGTGTTTTCCCATGGTCGTAGGCAACCCCTGTGAAAGGGTCATTCAACCTCCAAAGGGGTCTCGACCCACAGGTTGAGAATCACTACCCTAGACAAAGAAGACAAAACCACTGAAAATGAATGTCTGACTTTTTGATCAGAGACACTGTAGAACCATCCTACAGAGAAGTGGGATATGAGAACAGACATTTGGCTTCTTCTGACAATAGACTTCCTGAATGAAGTGACTGCCCTGAGCCACATCCATCTTTCGGCCTTAAACCCCAAACATCTCCTGAACGAGTCTTCAAGCCAAATCATGGTGTAGTTTGATGGGTAAGGAGTGTCTGCCTTGAGGCACACACCCCATCAGTCTGTTCATGGCTGGAAAATTATTGCGCCTTTGAATTTTTTGTGGATACCTTGGAATAGAAGGCATGCTGCGATCAAGGTGTGTGGGGGGAATTGAGGTCATATGGATTTTGATACAGGTATATGGGACACTCCTGTCAGGTGGCAGCATCTGCTTCCCAAGAGCCTGAGCGGATGACGATGTGGCCGGGCAGCATAGATGCCCCCCAGGTCGTGGAAGGGTGAGCAACTTCAGGGGAGCAGCGTGGACACCGCACCTGGAAAGCGTGGATGGGAACAAGGGCGGGCAGTGAGTTTATGTTGACAGAGGGCGAGCAGTTTCGAAAAGCAGGGTGAGAATGGACCCACAGCTGGAAGAATGGAGCCAGTTTCGTGTTATGGTGCGTGTAGACCAGCGGTTCTTAACCTGTGGGTCACCCTTTCGCAGGGTTTGTCTGATTCACAGGGGTCGTCCGATTCATAACTGTAGCAAAATGACTGTGATGAAATAGCAACAAAAATAATTTCAGTGTCGGGGTTCACCACCACATGAGAAACTGTCTGAAAGGGTCTTGTGGAGGAAGGTGGAGAACCACTACTATAGAAACTATTGAATTGGTGTCTGTCTTGCTGTACAGATTCTCAACAACAAGAAAATGATCATTTGTTAACAGTGTCTGAAGTGGTGTGTATTAGTCTTCTGAGGCTGCTGAGTCGGGTGACTTATCGGAGGAGAAATGCATTAGCTTCTAGTTTCAGAGGCCAGAAGTTCAGAGGAAGGTATCGACTGTGTGGATTCCCTCTGAGGACCCCGAGAGAGAAACTGTATGCGCCTGTCTCCTGGTGGCCTTTGGCAACCCAGGGTGCTCCTTGCTTTGCTGGGATATCTGTGCCTGTTGTCATGTGGCCATCCTTCCTCTATCTCCGTGCATCAGCCCCTCTGTGATAAGAACATCAGTCGTTCCAGGACACCTCACAGAATAATGGAATCAAAGCGGTTGTCCCAGAAATGTTTGAGGAGTGAATGAGCAAGAAAGCCAAGCCTAACCCAAAACATGTAATCACCATTCTACTCTAGAATAGAGGAGGCCTCAATGTGGTGTGCTGATGACGAGTTAGGCTGATAACCGAAAGGCCACCACTTTGAAGCCACCAACTATTCTGAGGGAGAAGAGATGAGGCTTTCTATTCCCACAAAAGTGTGAGGTCTGGGATGCCCACAGGGGTTCCTTCCACTCTGTTCTATGGGGTCACTGTCAGTCTCCACAGACTCAATGGAGTGGAAGTGAGAGTCCAGTGTGGTCTCCTGTTAACTGAGAGCATCTTCAAAGACTCAAACACAGTCACCTTCACAGGTGTAGGGGCTAGGACTTTGACACATCTTTTGGGGAGACACAATTCGATCCATGACATTGTGCTGTACATAAATCTATGACTGGAAACTTTCAAATTAGCTGGAGGTTGACGTTTGAGGGCGATATCATTAAGACGAATGCCATTTCTGCACCCAGTTGTGTTCTACACCCTCCCTAATCCAGCGAACATAGATCACAGGCCTGGTTATGCCATGTGACTCCTGCCCCGCCCCTATTAGTATTTGGGGAAAATAGAGTGATTCACTTGTTGCCAGAAAAAGTTGTTGAGAAGCTTAGATGCTGGTAATATCAGTATGGCCCTAGCAGTAGGACTGGCTCATATATATAATTGAACATCTCCTCCCAGAACCTTCGGCCACTTCTGCTGTATGTATATCACCATGGACACTTGACAGTCTTGTGGTCCTGGGGTGTTGTCCCTGAGCAAGAGCTATGGCAAGGTTTCCATTCGACTCTGGAGGAGGCTGAAGGGCAAGAACCAGTCTGTGGGCATTTTGGATAGGAGGCATTGTTGATGTAGCAGTGTTTTTCTCTGTCCCAGTATAAGGAGACTTTTTGACGTCACAATGGCTCTGTGTTTGGCTGGTAATTGAAAGGTTGGTGGTTTGAACCCACCAGCAGTTGTAGGGCAGAAGATCTAGCAGCCTTCCCCTGTAACGTTGACAGCCTGGGAAATCCCATAGAACAATTCCATTCCATCCTACAGGGTCGCTATGCACGGGAGCCAACTCCATGGTACCCAGCAGTGGTGTGGTATCCTCCTCCAGGGGAAAGCTGCCAGTCAGTAGCGTTCTTTTCTAATAGGAAGGATGGATTGCTTATACCAGTGCCTGCCCTACTTCACAAATGTGAATAACAGTTTTGGAATCATTTACTCCCCAAGGAGAGAGGCGGGGAGCAGGGGAACAATTGTAAATGCATAATTGTCCCAGTCCTCTTTGTTTGAGCCCTACGTTTAGCAATCATAGTTGACATTATTATTTTGTTTTTGTGGTCCTCCAGTTAGGAAGAAGGAAGGGACTATATTGAGGACGTTTTTAAAATAGGAGACTCTTCCTTCCTCTAGAGTGTTGGGGTGGGTAGACGGGAGGCAGGGTGCCTTTGCTCAACATCCAACATTTCCAACTGTGATGTCTCGTGCGGGCGCAGCAAACTTCTCTGACCCGGGATTCATGTCTCAGCAGGAGATGCAGACTCAGAGTTGTGTCTGAGTGCTGCATGAACTGACACAGGCTGGGCCTAGGGATTTCTAGGCCGTACCTCTGACCCAAGCAAGAATAGAGAACAGGCTGCCTTCTTGACTCCAGGTGAACTACCATGAACTCCTGGGATAGCCTGACTCTTGGCTCCATCGTAAAGAACAGGTTTAATGTTCAGTGTCAAGAGGTGGAGTTAGTCTCAGGATTTGCTGTTTCCCTTCATCGATTGGTTTAATCAGTCTTGGCGTGGCTCAACTAGGAAAAACATCAACTGAGCACTATCTTTTCTCCCCTGATTCCTCGGTATGTTGTTTCTATAGCTTGCTGTGCTGTTGAATAAGACAGCCACTAGCTATATGGGCTATTTTTTTTTCAACATGGGCTATTTAAATTAAAATAAGTTGCAATTGTGACTATTAGTTTGCTCTGACTTATCGGGACTGCAGCCACAGTAGAATGAAATGTTGCCGGATCCCGTTCTACTTTCCCGATCGTTCACATGTGCCAGTCCATTCTTACAACCACCGTGTATCTGACCGCCTTCCGACCTAGAAGGGGATGGTGGTGGTGGTGTAGGAGGCTACACATGTTGAGCTGCTTATCCACGTGATCAGTGGTTCAACCCCTCCTGCAGCTCAGAGGGAGGACTGGAGACGAGGTGGTTAGCTCCTGTAAAGGTTCATTGTTTCAGAAACTCCAAGAAGCTGTCTACTTTCTTCTGTTGGATGCCTGTGTATCAGAATCAACTGTCTGGCAGTGGGTTGGGTTTGGGGGTTTGGTTCTGACCTCGGGTTTCATCGTCCAGTCCCGTGTTGGATCATATGTTGCTGCAGTCCATAGGATTTTCAGTGGCTGATCTTGGGAAGGAGATTGCCAGCCTTGTCTTTCAGTCACTCTTAGTTTGGAAGTTCTGTCGAGACCCGTTCACCACTGGTGACTCCGCTGATATTCGAAGTAACTGGTGTGTAGCCTCCAGCTCGTACCACATGTAAGTCACCCCATGATGACGGACTCACAGATAGGTGGCGGGCATTCCTTGTATTTTAGTGCTGCCTCCCTTCAGTGTAATGACACAAGTCCTATGTAGTTTATGGTTCCTAGACTGGACAAAACAGACATGGAATATTTCCATTGCCGCAGAAAGCTCTCTCGATCTGTGGGGTTCTGCAGTGTTCCAGAGTCCCTAGCACTAAGTCCTCTCTTGGCCTGGTGGTAGCCTGTTGTGTGGGAATTGCCGGTTGCCCCTATCCTGGAGTGTCCACTCAGGGGAGGCAGGGACTCTGCGAGCCGTGTTCTGCTTCCTACCCCTCGTTCGGTGCTGAGTGTGTCACCGCGCTGGCTCGTTGAATCTGTGAGCAGATGGAGGAACCAGGGGGGCGAGTACCTTGTCCTCAGGGTTGGTAGGCCTGAAGCAGCCTCCTGGGGTCCTGCTAAGACGTGGAGGAGCGCTGGCAGTTACACGTTGGGCTGCCACCCCCAAGGATCAGCAGTTTCAGCTGTTCCACAGGAGGAAGTGGAGGCATTCTACTCCTGTACAGAGTTACGGCTTGGGAAACCCCCAGAAGCAGTTCAAACCTGTCCTGTGGGGTCGCTGTGAGGCAAAACAGACTTCATGGCAGTGAGGGTTTGGGGTTTGTTTGTCTGGTTGATTGGGACACGGTCACCCTATCAAGGCTCCGTTGTACAGAACCTATTCCTTTTTTGAAAACACATACTGTGGAAACACATACTGTTCTTACATCAGTTGAAGCTGAGACACCGCAGATGATCACAGGCTTTATAATTCGGTCTCGAGCAATGGCCCTATGCACCGAATTTTTTAATTTGACCCTGGGGATGAGTTCTATCTGGCCAGGTATGTTTGGGAAGCTCTTCTGTGTCTGGGCAGGGCCTGGTGTTGGGCTAGGTGGGACTTCTCCTGAACTTCTCTAGGCTGTTTTCAGGCAACGGATTTTCCCTGATGGTTAAGCTGGTCTCTGACCTACACTGTCCTGGCATTCTTGTTGGTTCAGAGGAAGCCAGTTCCAAACGGAAATAATGCCCATAGTTTAATGCCAGAGTCGTGGTGGTACAGGGGGCTGTGAACGGAATCTACCATGGGCTTTGCAGGAGAGAGAGTGGGTAGTCTGTTTCAGTAAAGTTACAGCAGTGAGGCTGAGCCTTGGTGGCGCAGTGGTTGTGTGTGGGACTGCGACCCACAGGGTTGACGGTTCAAATCCAGCAGCAGCTCTCCAGGAGCAAGGCTGGGCTTCCTACTCCCACCAGGGCAGTGATGCCACACACACACACACACACACACACACACACACAAGTTACAGCAGCGAAGGAGCCCTGGCAGTTACCTGTTGGCCTGCTGCCCCCCAAAGAATTCTGTTCAACGCTGTGTTGACACAGCAAGCCTCCACTCCCATGAGGAATGAAGGCAACAAGACAAGTGCTCAGTTTGCAACACAAACAAACAAGCAAACAAACAAAAAGCCCTGTCTTCCTCTTGCCCTCATTTTTGCCTTGGGCGTCTTAATGACTTGTCTCCTACAGTGATAAAATCTTATTAGAGTGCTCATATTGCACCCGGTGGGAAGGTTTGCTTTGATCTTCCTTCTAAAGGATATAGGTGAGCAAAAGTCCTCGTTGGTGTATCTTAACTTTCCGCTCCAAGTGCCTAGAGGGCTGGACTATTGCATATTGTGGATCCTGAGCACTGAGTCTAGCAAGATGCTGCAAAGACTTAGAAGCTTGACTACCAACCCACAGGCAAGTCCAAAGTGTAATTTGTTTCCGAAAGATCAGCCATGGGGAAACCTATGGGAATCCTTACCCATCCCCCTACAGCCCTGATCTCAGCCCCCCAGTTGTCTTTTTGTTTCTAAAACACGAAGGACATTGTAAAGAACACTCAAAGGAATTCAAATCCCTCCAAGATACCCAAACTGCCTTGTTGACAGTGCGAATCCAAGAGCACAGAATTCTTCAGGGAAGGGGTAGCGAGAGGTAGAAATACTTCTTGTAGAATTGGATAGATCTGTTTGGATGCTGTTTTGAGACGCGATGGCTTCATATTTGGTATTTTGTTAAAGGAAATTTTCTGTGATTTTTGTTGCAGAAGAAGAAGAGAAAGGAAAGAAGTAGGGAAAGGCGGAAAGAGAGGAGAAGGAGACCCAGGGGGGTCCAGGTTGAACTCTGATACATACTGGTTGTCATGAGTTGGAGTGGACTTGGCGGTGGCTGGGTTTGGAACTCTTTACCAAGAGTTTTTGACTTGGCGAATCCATTGTTCCTGCTGGCAGTGCTCTTCTGGCACAGTGAAAAGCAGGCATAATAGTAGTTGGAAGTCTGCCGTGGAGCAGCAGGCTGTCTGGGTATCTAACACCGATGTGCCATTTAATCTGAGGACGCTCTGCCTGACTTCTCTCTGCTTTGCTTCCCTCATCTGTGAAAGGAGAACGCCATGTAGCCCGCCTCACTGACTTACTGTGAAGATTCAATTCGTTCATACATTGCCAAACAAAAAACCAAAATAAACTGAACAAATCAACTCCCCTCTGACTCATAGGCGCCCTCTCTGGGATTTCTGAGGCTGTCACTCTGTACAGGAACAGACGGTTTCGACTTTCTTCTGCAGAGCGCCTGACAGGTTTGAACCACTGACCTTGCAGCTAGCAGTCTAACGGTTACCACCAGAGCTCCTACTATATTATAAATGGTATAAAAGCATCAGCTACCCTGGGTAGTTCAAAGCTTAGTGGCTAATCAGAAGGTCAGAGGTTTGAGACCGGTTGCCACTCCATAGTAGAAAGATGCTGCAGTCAACCTCGATAGCTGGGATTGTCTTGGTAGCCCGGGGGAAATGGTGGTGGTGGCAGTGCCACTCTTTCCTATGGGGGTGCTCGAAGTTGGAATTCACGGCCACGGGTTTACTATGATTACTGTACAAAATCCTTGTTGTGTTTCTCTTCTTGGGTGCCCTCAAGCAGGTTCCACTACGTGGAGAGCCAGCATGGCCAAAGAGAATGGCTGGTTGTCTTGGCTTTAATCTTTATGCAAGGGACTCTCCTGACTTTCCCCCATGCAGCATCAGGGGCCCTGAGGACTTAACCATGTGCTACCCCAGGGCTCCTTACAGAGCAATGTTGATTCTGACCCATGGCGACACAGTCGAGCTCTGTTATGAGCTGCAGAATCCCCTTGTGACTCCAGGGACCCGTGCTTCGGTTTTCCTGGGGACTTAGAAGGTACAGATACGTCTGTTATTGTCTGATTAGGAGAACGATAGGCCATGCTGCTTTGGGGCTTCTGTTGCCCAAAAGAGTCTATTCTCCAAATAGATGTTCAAATCTCTTATTCAGGCAGGTAGCACAGATGGCCATGGCCAGGGACAAGGACAGCGTGATCTTAGCAATGGCTTGACTTGTTCTTGGGTAGACCAGAGGCTACTGGTTGTCCTGGAAGTCAGGGTACAAGGTGCAAGGGCACCAGTGCTGCCCATTGGCCAGGCAGCTGTTGCTCACCCACAGGATTGCAGCTGCAGCCTACCTTGGGGTGTCTGTCCAGCTGCAGATGAACCAGAAGTCTGAGGGAGTCATACAGAGGCTGCAAGAGTGACTCCGAGGTCAGCTTGGGAATCAACAACCTAATTCTGCTCCATTCAGGAGTCTGGAGTCTGGGCTTCTCAAGTCGACCTTCTTCAGCTCAGTGTTTGGTTTTCAAGTTTTCTATGGTGCGTAGAGAGTCATGGGAGAGAGACAGTCACCACGAGGCCAAAGGTGAGAGAAAAGAGAAGCCCACCCGTCAGCTTCTGAGGTAACTTCAAATCTGCGATGGAGTTGGGCCAGAAGTGGTGCACCACCTAGGTCCATGTCAGTGTAGATAGGCAGGGGGGGGATACAGGAGGAGGGGAAAGGTCAAAACACAAGAAGAGTGGCCCCATTGAACCCCCTGGAGTGGCAGGAGCCTGGGGAGTAGGCCTTCATGCCACACCCGCTGGTTTTGAAGTAATGCTGTGTGGGAAGTACCACTACAGGGATACAGTCACCCAGCCAACAATAGAGCCCCGATAGGTGCTGGGTATGCTCACCTGCCTAATCGACATGATCCTTTCCTCAGGGTGGGAGTCCTTACTGTTCAAATCCGACAGACAGGTTCCTTACTCCGGAAACACGTGGAGAGCCCAGAAGGATGAGTGAACTACGAGGGGGTATTGCCCTCACCGGGGAGAGGCTGGGAAGGCTGGCTGGAAGCAGTGTTGTGAGCTGACTGAAGAAGTCAAGGTTGGAGGGAAGGGAGGTGGATGGCGTGTCCAAAAGCCTGAGGGCAGAAGAAATCAGCCCATGAGAAAAGGACACAGGCCAGTGGGCATGGTCAACTGCCAGCAAGGGGGAGCACCGGGCAGTAGGGCCAAGACAGGAGCTTGGGGTCACAGTCTACTAGTCCTAAGGGATGGTGTAGCGATGTGGTTCTCAACCTGTGGGTCCAGACCCCTTTGGGGGGGTCAAGCGACCCTTTCACAGAGGTCGCCCGATTCATCACAGTAGCAAAATGACAGTGATCAAGTAGCCACGAAAACAATTTTATGATGCTTACTTACCTGGTAGGGGAGATACCATGATCATGAAAATAATTTTATGGTTGGGGGGTGGGGTGGGAAATCACCACAACATGATGAGCTGTATGAAAGTGTCGTGGTATGGGGAAGGTTGAGAACCACTGCTCTAGTGTCTTTACCTCAGGACTGAGGGTGGTCTTGAGGAGGGGCGCAGGGCCCGAGAGCTGAGTTGTGAAGGAAGCTGACTCATGCTGTCACCTCAGTCAGGCCATCCCTGCTGTGTGGCAGGCTAGCATAGCTCCTGACGTGCCTTTGTGTATTATTTATTTCTATCCCGAACACTACCCTCGGGAGTCTATTTCAAGGAATTTCTTTCTTTGGGCTGTGAGTGTGGGAGCCCAGGGATATGAAGAGAGGGCCAAGCTGATCCTAACAAGATCCGGGGAGTGGCCTCAGTCATATGTCTGGTTTCCTTGGGGCATGGTGGTCTCGGGTTGGTTTGTTTTACGTGGTGCTGGTTTCCCTCCGAGTGAGTGTGGCAAGGTGTGGGAGGTGGCTATAAGGGTCCTGAGGATGAATATTAGAAGTCCCAGCCTATCATTTTAAGCACACTTTGTGGTCATGCAGGTTACTGAGTCTCTCTAGATTCAAGAGGAGGGGATTGGATTTCTTTGCTCAATGAGAGAAGTCCCAAATACTTTGCAATACCCTTGCCGATTCATGGGGTCTGAGAGCACAGTGAAGGTGGCTGAGAATGTAACATGACCTCTCCCAAGCTGGTGATCGTGAGTTTTGTTTTGTTTAGATCATAAGACCCTTTCCATGTAGAAAATCAGATTGCTTGTACCACATCAGAAAGCAGTGTGAAGGATTGGCAGGGAGGGGGGAGGGTTGCTTTGGGTTCAGTACCATGTAAAAACAAACAAGTATTCCCCCATGTGGAATTTGATATTGATAGTGAGTCCCTAATCTGGAGAACTGACCAAATAGTGATCTCCTGGAAAAAAAAAAAGGGTGTGTGTATGTGTTAAAGATTTACCTCTTAAACCTCCCGACAGAACTAAGGTTAAACTCAGCCTCTACTACTTACTAGCTGTGTAACATTAATCTACCTCTCCTTGAGAGGGGGACACACACACACACACACACACACACACACTTCTCAAACTCACATTTCCCTTTCCTTGTCTATGAGGCATTTTCTATTTCAGCACAGGTGAGACCAGGCATGTGAATCACTTGGCACGGTCCCTAAGCAGTTCCTCAATGTCAGACACAGACAGCTATTGCTCTTCTGGATGGAGTGGAGAGGCTGAGACTTGGTTTCTCAGCGCTCCTCCACCCCCCGAGTCTGACCCTTCAGGTCTCTTCAGGACTTGCTTGCTGGCAGCAAACCAGCATTGCCTGGTCCATGACCCGCCCTCACTCTTCTCACTCAAGTAACCTTGATCCCTCTCCCCTTTTTTCCAACCCAGTTCCTCATAAGTGACCGTGACCCCCAGTGCAACCTCCACTGCTCGCGGAGTCAACCCAAACCCATCTGTGCCTCCGACGGCCGGTCCTATGAGTCCATGTGTGAGTACCAGCGAGCCAAGTGCCGAGAGCCCACCCTGGGTGTGGTACACCGAGGCCGATGCAAAGGTGAGTGGAGGCACCCCCACCCCGCTCAGAAGAGCCCGCAGACCCGGATCCCTGCTCTGGCACTGCCCATGAATGAGCCTGCCCATTTGGCTAGCCATTCTGGGAGGGAAGAAAATTGGCCTGCTTGGGGAATGAGTGCTCCGAGCCCCGGCCACAGATTTAGAGACACGAGCGGCTCTCTGGCTAGTGGCTTTTGGGTGTTGTTGTCGCTGATTGCTGAGTGTTAGCCAACAGATGCGTTTTGTTTGGCCTGCTCACATGTCTAAAATCATTAGAAAGTGTTGGAGGCAAGACTTAACATTGGGACAGTAAATGTAAAATTCTGGGTGCCCCTCCCCCCTTTTGCTTCTCTTAACCACGTGGGACTGCCTGGGTTGCTGAGAGGCAGCAGGTGGCTGGAGCGAGGTGGCGGCGACCCCCTTCCGCAGGATACGTCTTCCTGAGGTCTCTCAGGCGGCAAAGTCACACTTTTCCACACCAGTCACTTCTCTCCTGTGTGTTCCTTCCGGAGCTCACAGACGTGCAAGTGTGTGGCCCGGGGCTGCGTGGCGTCATCACAAGAATCGTGGAAAGCGAAGCAGGATGTCCCAGAACATGTGACTTTTCTAAGAAAGTATCTGCAGCGACTGTATCAGAAAACACCTTTGGGGTCCATGGGCATTCTAGGCTTTGTTTTTTTTGCTCAACCAAATCTTCCCAGCACCCAGTAACAGAAGCGGGCTTTTCCTTTTCTCCTTTGCTTGGGGATGGGGGGAAAATGGGCCAAGCCCATGTTCATACATAGGAAGCGCACATGCATGTGCGGGGCCCACATCTCTCAAAGGCACAGATGCAAAGAGATATGGAACTGAGGGCCAGTACCAGCCACTGCCCCTGTAGACTGGCTTGCCCGGGGTGGGGTTGGGGGGCCCTCACCCAGCTAAAGAGGTTTCTCTCGGGCTTCCTAGACCGGCTGCAGCCAGCCGGTGGATTGTGGAACCTGCCCCTGTTCCCTTTCAGATGCTGGCCAGAGCAAGTGTCTTCTGGAGCGGGCGCAAGCCCTGGAGCAAGCCAAGCGGCCCCAGGAGGCTGTGTTTGTGCCGGAGTGCAGCGAGGATGGCTCCTTCACGCAGGTGAGGCCCGGTCCGGTCCACACAGGGGACTGAGGCAGAGGAAGAGTGGCCTGAGAGCCTGAGGCCTGCTTTCCTGTCTGGGGAAATAGCTGAGAGCAAAGGGAGCCTCGACTCCCCCCTGTGCCTCCTCTCCCTTGCTCCCTCCCAGCCCTCTGCACCAGTCCATGCCAATTGGCAGTGGCTCCCAACAGACAGATAGACAGACAGACGTGTGGAATGCAGAGCCAGGAAACTGGCGTGGCTCGTCTCCCACCCCTGCTGGCTGTCTCCTCCAAGGGCCAGCCCTGAGTTTTTCCTTCTCTGTCCAACGGGGCCCGGTTATTTTTCCATGTCTCTGCCAGTTCCCAGGGGCAACCCCTTTCTCCTCTTTTTTTCTTGTCACCCCCGGGGACTTTCCTCCTTCCTACCCCTAGCCCTTAATCAAGCCATGCAGTCCTTGAGGACACCTTTACCAGGATTCCAGGAGAGAGAGAGAGAGAGAGAGAGAGAGAGAGAGAGAGAGAGAGAGAGAGAGAGAGTGTGTGTGTGTGTACACGCCTGTGCCTTACGTACCATGCAGATGGCACGTGTGGGCCTGTGCTTGCCTGCCCGTGTACGCAGGCATGGGTGCGTGTGCGGAGATGTGTGTGCATGTGCTCTCAGAGAGTACCGTTTCTGCTCACGGAGCCCCCTCTCTCTCCCTCCGTGGCCTTCTGGTTGGCTAGTGCTTTGCTTCACTTAAAGTTGATGGTGTTGGCGCTGGGCAGGTGGTCTGGTGAAGCACATGTTACTTGTTGTGAAGTGTGCTGGAGTCGCTGCTGACTCACGACAGCTCTACGAGGCAGCCTGGCAATCTTTCTTAGCGTTGAGCCGGTAAGGTGCAGCTCTCCACCTTGTCCACGTTGCTCCCTCCTCGGTCCGCTGCCTGTGGCAAGAGGTGGGGCGTGGCTCGGGAGGCAGGAGGCGCTCTGGAGGGCAGCACGCCGTGCTGGCTGGACCATGGGTGCTTCTGGGGAAGGCCACGAGATTAGAATGAGTGTAGCTCAGGGCCTGGGCCTGGTGGTGGTAGCAGCGACTCCCTCTGTGGGTGGATAAAGGGGCGTTTGGGGGGAATCCCGCTATCTTAGAGCTGGAGGTCCAGCTTCAGGCGTTTAAAGCTTCCTTACGAGCCCTGGTGGTGGGAGTGTGACCTTGTTGGTCTGTGATCCACAAGGTCATCTTTCTACTCCCATAGAGCGTTCAAGGTCAGACGCCCACAGCGGCGGTCCTGCCGTGTCCCCTGGATTCACTATGAGTGGGCATCGACTGAGGTTTGGGTTTTGTGCAAGAAAGACTTGACGGAGTTAAGGATTGAGGCTGGCCTGGATCCGAGGGGTTTCTGGTTTCTGTGCAGAGCCAAGCAGGTGGTTGACTTCCTCCTGATTGCCCCTTGGGCAGACACGTGGCAGGATGATGCGGTGAGATTGGGGAGGGGGCTGTATTTTTAAAGGTGTCCCAGCTGATTCCAATGGGCCACAAGGATTGAGGCCCGTGGGGTTAAACGCACCTTGGCGCTGGCGCTGTGTGAGGTTCTGCTCACTCACGTTCTTACGGCAATGCCAAGAGAAGCCTGGGAGCCAGGGGTTCCTACCCTCGGCTTATGGAGGATGGAACTTAGCAACCCATTGAGCGTCAAAGCTGGAACCAAGCCGATACCCCTGTGCCTCTGAATCCCTCCATGGTCTACCTCTCTCGTGTCAGGTTTGAAGGACATGCTGAAGTGGGGCCCAGGAGAAGGGAGCATGGTGTCGTGCTCAGCATCCAGGTCCTGGAGCCAGGTTGCCTGGGCTGGAATCTCAGCCCTGCTATCGTCAGGAAGTCCTGACTCTCTGATTCCTGGTGGGGAAAATGGAGATCATGCTAGCTGGCCTGCAAGCGGTTCATAAGGATGGGATGAGTTGAAGGGCGCAAAGCACTTAGAAGAACGCTGCCTGGCTCATGTAAATGCATGTTCACGTCATCACCACGATCATCGCTGCTCACTCTGCTCTGGGCCTGGGGCCCCAATCTCGGCACTTTATGGATGTCGCCCTAGTGGCGAAGTGGTGAACGCATTCGGCGGCTAGCCGAAAGGCTGTCAGTTCAAGCTCGCCGGAAGAAGAGGTGGCTGGCTGATTTCAGCAGCGCTTACTCTGGGGGACCCTCTGGAGGGGGTAAACTTGACGGCCCTGTTTTGTGGGTCACTTAAGGGGTGGGGTGGGGGTGCCGTTTTCTTTTTTTTTGTAAAGATATGCATAACCCAGCGTCTGGCTAATTGGACCTTTTCCACACGTGCCGTTGAGAGATATCCACGGCTTTCATCACGCTGGGCCATGGGGCGGGGTGGGTGGGAAGGGTGGGAAGCCCTTTGTTGAAGCTTCGTGGGTTTGTTGAAAATCGATGAACTCCCTCGGTTTGTTGTCTTCTCAAAGGAGAGGAGATGATCGTTGTGTTCGTCCCCTTGAACCCGCTCTTTCGAGAATCCCTGAATGGGGAAAGAAAATAAGCCCTCTCCTGGCTGAGTGTGGGGCTGAGAAGAAAGAAGCACCGGGCGGAGAGCAGAGCCCAGGACAGACGTTTTCTTCCTTTCTCCAGGCCCGGGCAGTCCTGGGCGTGCTGCTTCTGAGAATGGTTGACCCCTGCCCTCCCGAGTCTGAAGTCTTGGCTGCCTGGTGACACACCGCTTTTGTTTTGACATGGCCAGGCTGGGCCAGGTGTTGTTTGCCGGGAGGGGGTGGGGGGACTTCCAGATTAGTCCAGGCTGTATTGCTAAATGAGAGGGGCCCCTCGGGGTTCAGCAAAGGTTGTATAGACAGTCGAGGGCTGCCCCGTTTGCTTGACATTGTAAGCACTGCCATGTGTCCGCCGGCACGATGTAGGCTCACCCGGTGGGCGGCCAGACGGCCTGGGCTGGGGCCCATCTCAGCGCACATGATTGAGATGGATGTGCCTTTTCCCTTGATCAAAGACACTGCAATCACATCGCAAAATGAGGCTGCCTTTTTGCATGTGCTCCAGTCCCACTGACTGGTTGCCAAAGCGCTTAGAGACAAATGCTTTCCTCCCTCCCCCAGCTGTCACCGTTGCTTAGCTGGACGGTTTTTATTTATTTATTTTTTTTAAAAGATCAAAAACTCAGAGACAAGCTCGACTGCTTTCCTATTCTTGGGCATGTTGACACACACACGTCATGGTGTGAACCGTTTATTCTAGCCCTGCGAATCGCTTCCCAGGACATGTTCTTGGAGTTTATGGAAGCAGTGATGGGAGCGTAATGGGATGGGATCCATCTGGAATGGGGTACAGCTTGGGACCACGTGATGGAGTGGACTTTCCTGGGGTTCCTGGGGGACTCAATGGTGTCTAGTCTCTTCCTTTGTCCTCTTCCTTCCTACCCCCATCCTTTATGGATGATGCCACTTACAGAAGGCAAGTTCTTTGGGAATAGTTGAGAACTCTCTATTTATTAGTTTTTCTAGTGAAAATAAATGCAGGTCCTCTGGGTGTATACCTTTGAAACAGTGTTTAGGAGAACTCAGGTATGGGGGGGGGAGAAGGCAACAGTGTGTGGGTCAATGGTCAAGTGCTTGGCTGCTAATTGAGAGGTTGGTGGTTTGAACCCAGCCCGTGACTCCTGGGGAGACAGGTGTGGCAATCTGTTTCCATCATTATTATGGACTTAAGACCCTTCTGGGGCAGTGCTGCTCAGTCACAAGGGGCTACTATGAGTTAGAGTAGAATAGATAGTGGTCCCTAACCACCACCTTCACCTCTACAACTGTTACCTCCACCTCCACCACCACTACCACCTCCGTCACCACTGCCACCTCCACTGCCACCTTCACTATCACCTCGAACAACATCACCACTTCTACCTCCACCTCCACCATCACCTCCACCTCCACCTCCACCACTACCACCACCACCTCTTCCACCACCACCACCTCCACCACCTCCACCACCACCTCCACTACCGCCACCTCCACCACCACCTCCACCACCATCACCTCCACCACCTTCACCTCCTCCACCTCTACCTCTCTCTCCTCCACAGCAACAACTTAGCTTTTCTTGGGGTTGAGGTGAGCGAAAAATTAATAGGGACGAGGGCAGAGTCTACACCAACCGCACTCCAGCTTACTCAGAAGCCTCTGACTGTTTTTCCTGGTAAAGTGGTCATTGCATACCAGGTCACATTAGATTTTTAAAATTCTTGATTTCCAGGCCACCAGACTATTAGCCAAAGTAGGGGAGCTGGACCCAGACAGCTTGCATTTTAAGGCTCTTGGGTGATTCTGATTCATCAAAATTCTGAACTACCTATAAGGGCTTCATCTTTCTTGTTTCATGATTCTATCATTGGACTCTCGGGTTGAAGCTCTTGGGTGGTGGGTTGAGGAAGATCAGGCACCATGAGTTTTGTCCCCTGCGATGGTCCTGGTTTTCCTTCCAGGTATCAGGGACATATATGATGCCATCTTCTCTACCATGTCCTCTGCCAAGGTGGTGAACAAAAATCTGTCACAGAGTGTTGGATGCCACCCCCGGGAAATGCTGTGGAGCTTGTCCAATGCATGCATCGCTGAATAATGATGGCCACTCTTGACTGCTGACCCCTCAGCATAGAGAACACAAACCCCCTCACAACTGAACCAAAAAGAGCATCATGAGAGATGGAGAAAATGTTGAAGTTGCTAAGGATTTACTCTTACCGGTCCCAATAACAATGCTTAAGGAAGGAGCCATCAGGAAATCAAACGGTGTATTGCATTGGACAAGTCTGCTCCAAGAAACACACACACACACACAGCAAAAAATGACACTTTGAGGAATACATTATTTCTGACCCAAGCCAGAAGAGCCCTGGTGGCATAATGAGTTATGCCTTGAGCTGCTAACCTCCAGGCTAGCAGTTCCAAACCACCAGCTGCTTCAAGATAAAAAGATGAGGTTCTCTACTCTGGTAAAGATTCACCGTCTCAGAAAGCCTCAGAGGCATTGCTGGTCTTGCTTTTTCAATTGATGTGAGTCTGAACTGGCTCCAAGAGAATGAGTTTGGTTTGGGGTTTGAAACAGAGTACTTTTTGAAAGCCTTTATACTTTTGAAAGCTGGACAACAATGAAAGAAAATTGAAGAAGAGTTGATGAAGAACAGTGCCGGTAAAGGATATTTACTATATAGTGGATTACCAGAAGAATGAACACAGCTATTTTGGAAGAAGACGCAGCCAGAATGTTCCTTAGAAATCAAGATGGTGAGACTTTGTCTCTTGTACTCTCTGGACATGTTCTCAGCAGGCTCCAATCCTTGGAGCAGGATTGTGTGGTAAAGTGGATCGGGGGGAAAAAGGAACACCCTGGTCCGGATGACTTGATGGGGTGGCTGCAACAATAGCCTCAAACCGCAACATGTGTAAGGGTGGCTCAAGACTGGGCAGTATTTCTTTCCATTGTAGACAGGGTTGCTGTGAGTTGGAAGCAACTGGACAGCACTTACCATGACCACCAAACCCCCCCGAGGTGCTAGACCCTAAGTCTCATCTCTGTTAATCCTTACTATATAGTGTGTTAGTCTGGGCGGACCAGAGAAACAAATCCACAGACACTCCTACGTGTATAAGAAAGAGGTATATAGACAAGCGCAATTGAATATTGAGCCCAGTCCAGCCCAGTCCAGATCAATCAAGTCCATCAGTCTTTTCGATTAACCCATATGTCCAACACCAATCTATAAATTCCTCTTTAGACTCACGCACCACATACCAGGATGCCAAATGCAGGAAGATCACAGGCCAGTGGGTAGGAAGTCTTGTGGACCCAGTGGTGGGGTAAGCATCTCAGTGTCAGCAGGGGTCTCCATGTGGTCCCTTCGACTCCAGGGTCCTTGTCTCATCAGCGTAGCTCCATCAGCTGCGTCGTCAATAATGTCTCACATTGAGTGAGCCTGCATTTTGCTTCCAAAAGCTACTTATCCCCTTAGCACCTCCAATGAGATCATCAAGCTGCAACCTGAGTGACAGGGTAAACTCCACCCCTTCACTCTTAAGTCTCAATTTGACAACAGATTATGTAACTACCACATATAGCTTTTTGAATAGTTGATGCGAATGTAATAAGTACTCCTTATTTATAAATGGAAACTGAGCTTTAGAGCCATCAATTAGGGCTCTATCTAGGCACTCATCTAAAAAGGGTTTGTACACATACCCTATTTCACTTTAAAGCCTGTGTGCTTAACTTTCATGCTGTACAAGAGTAGCCTTGATGCATATGTAATTAATTTAATCACCATTGTTATTCTAGAAACCCTCTCTCTCTGATGTTGGTGATCTATCAGTCAAACAAATGGGGGTGGGCGTGGGGAAGAGAATGCTTTTTATTATGGAATTTTTCAAATATATATAAGAAGTGGAAATAATAGGATAATGAGCTCCATGTATCCAGCTCCAAGCTTCAACAACGATTAACATGTGGCCAAGTCTATTTCATCCGTAGTCCTTTTCATCTCCCAGCTCAAACTGGATGACTTTAAAGAAAACCCCAAACACAATATCTTTTTATCCTCAAACAAATATTTTTGAGCCTCATTGTGTTCTGGGCTCTGTGTGAATTGTGGTAGGTAAGTCAAGAACTATGATGACCTCATCTTCAGCAAGCTGATATACAGAAAAGATACTGACACATGTGATAAAGTAACTAATAGAAGTCCATGTATGTACAGCTGATCAAAAGATCATTTTCAAGTCTATTATTTGGAATTCTTAATGAATGTTAGTGTAGAGAGGAATGCACACATAGTCAAAAACATTATCACACAACATAAAAACATCTGAACAAATCAAACAACTTAGCCCAATGACAAAATGCTATTTTAATTGATTTTGCAAATCAATTAAAAAAAAGTATCTTAGTGGGAAAATAGCCAAGAGTTATCAACAAGCAGTTCACACAATAGCAATACTCAATAAATGGAGATGAATGATCTGAATTAAAGAAGTACTAAATAAACAGCATGTACCATTTTGCTTACCAAATTCAGTGAAAATTGGAACAAGATAATAACACTCAAGGTTGAGTGAAGGAAACAAATATCTCTCCACGGCAGTCAGGAGACTCAATTGGCATTGACTTTTTATGGGATAATTGTGTAATATGGGTCAAAAGTCTTTAATTGTGTGCACATTTTGAGCCTGCAATTCCTCTTCGAGGAATTTCTTCTACGAAGAGAATTAAACGTGTGCAGACATTTAGCCACAAGGATTTTCCTCTATTTTCTGTGTGCCATAGTAAACTTTTAAAAGCTACCTAAATAACTAAGCACAGAAAATTGCATACACAAGTTATGACAGATGCATATTATGCAGGTAATAAAGTGATCTTGAAGGGAATTATTTTCTGTTTGTACGTATTTTTAAAAAATCATTTTATTGGGGACTCTTACAGTTCTCATCACAATCCATCCATTCATTGTGTAAAGCACAATGTACTTTACACAATGTACATAGCTTGCCATCATTGTATGTACTTCTGTATGCTTGTGTTAGAAATGTATGTCATCGGGCTGAGCCCCGGTGGTGTAAGTGGTTGAGTGCGGGTGGGACTGTGGCCCACAGACTTGGTGGTTCAAATCCAGTGGCGGCTCTCAGGAGCGGCACTGGGTAGTGCTCACGACCACCAGAGGCAGTGATGCACCCCAAAAAACAACAACAACAACAACAACAAAGAAATGTATGTCATCAAATAATTAAAGTAGGAATGTATATTTTTCTCTAAATAGGAAATCTTTATGCACCCTGTTAAAATATAGTCTTGAAAATATAGTTCACAAGAATGAAAGCAAAAGTTGTTCACTAATTTCATCTGTTCATAAATGTAAACATTAAATACATAATCCAGTGACTAGATTTTTTCTATTGTGTTTTCATTTTCATTTTTAAGACAAAATGGTATATTATGTAAGATCATTCTTAATATAACTTTGTTGTGGACTTATTTCCAGATTACTTGAATATAACACCATCTCTCTGTTTTTGAATGCACAGAATGTACTGTGGATTCTAATAATTTCAGGGTTAAATTTCCAAAAGTTGAATATTAGATCAAAACGATGTGCACTTTGTGTGTGTGTGTGTGTGTGTGTGTGTGTGTGTGGCATCACTGCCCTGGTGGCAGTAGGAAGCCATGATGTGCACTTTTTGAGGCATTTGATATCTTTTCTCCATCAGTGTCGAGCGGTAATATTGTGGTAGTTGAAAGATAAGTTCCAAAATAAATTTTAATTTTATGTCAGTGAATTGCAGCATTACTAATACTATAGAATACAAAGCATCAACCATAATTTTACCTGAATGTAAGAAAATGGATTACATTTCCCATCTTTGCGCTCCCTGTGCCAGGAATAATTTTTCTTGACATAACTCTACCTGCCACTAATGCTTTCACCATATTATTTGTTCTAACCATTACTCCCAAGCTAGTGTACACATATACATACTTCCTTTAATTTTTGTGAAGCCATTTTCATACATCTAACAACTGTAATGTCTTTTTTGATGATGCTTTATTCTGAAATTGGCAGCCTCGCAAAAACACTCTGTGGCTTTTTGGAAAAGACAGTGGACTTGCCTGTCAGTGTTTCCATATTCTTTACTTGTGTATTTCTTAAGTGTCTAGCATCAAGCTATGAGTAAGATCTTGAGGTTTCTTTTTTAGCAACACCTCTTCCCAGTCTCTCCTGCCCCCACAAAATGAGACTTCTTCTTGAAATCATCTCTGTATGTCCAAGATGTGTGATTCATTTGCTGTGGGAACCGCTTGGTTTATTGTCCATATCTGCCTCTTTTCAGGCTCTCACAAGGTACACGAAGGTACCAATGCTTTGCATGAACGATGTACCTTTGTTGACCTGAGATGATTAAACATGGATGGACTGGTGCATTGAACATCCTCATGGGGTGGAAAGGATTTGTTCCATACTTGATGCCCTAGAAGTCGAAAAAGTTTGAGCTCTGTGGTTCTTTTTTGTCTTGATGTGGAGAGATCTTACCTGGGGCAGTAGTTATAGGTAGAACAACTAGCCAAGTTTTCTCCAGGTAGACTGTTAAAATGGGAACCCAGGAGTGTGTGAACTTCCCCAGCTAGTTTGGCCCCTTTAGATGTCTCTAAGCACAGCCAGTTCCAAACAGCAGTTAGCGTCTGGTGCCACTCCTTAGGCCCCTGTGTTAGTCCGGGTAGACTAGAGAAACAAAATTTATAGGCACGCATACAGATATAAGGAAAAGGTTTATACGCAAGAGGAATGGGACATTGAGGAAGCATCCCAGCCCAGTCCAGTTCAAAGTCATAACTCCAATATCCCATATGCCCAATATCAGTCTATAAAGTCTCCTTCCAACTCTTGAAGTCACAGGCCAGTGAGTGCATAGCCCCGGCACTGGCAGGGGTCTCCCCATGACTCCTCGCTTCCAGAGCTCAGGGTCCATCAACAGCATCCACTGGTGGTAAAGCAACTCAGTGCTGGCAGGAGTCTCCACGTGGCTTTTCCAGCTTCAGAGGTTTGGTTCCATCAGGATAAGGCCGTGTGGCTTCGTCTCTGGTTCCTCAGATGCTGCCATCGTGTCTTGTCTGTAGTTGATTGTCTCTGAGACTAACTCCCAACAATTGGGGGAATAGCTTCTCATCTCCATGAGGGAAATATCGTGAGACTTCCCAGAAGTCTCAGGAGAAAGCCATGCCCACACAGAGGCCTCATTGGCTACTCAATGGCTATCTCCAGATGAACAGGCTAGACTCCACCCCTACATCTCAATCATGAAATTAACATAAGCACATGACCGCCACAGCCCCTTAGTCTTCTGTGGCATGGACAATGCCAGTTTTATCGATAAAAGAGCCACATTGTTAAAAAATTCAAGTCCATTTTTTATGTAAAAATAGCATTAATGCTAAGCAGATCCACTTTGGGTGACTAGGCTTCCTTTTCCTTTTGTAAGTGCTAAATAAATGTGAACTGCTGCCGTGCCCAGAGGATTTAGTATGTTACACATATTTTCAATTGAATTATTCTTGTCCCAAGCAACTGAAAACACACTACCCATGCCACTGTGTCGGTTGTGACTCAAACAAGGGAGGTGCTGTCAGCCATCCAAACAGATATGTTGAAAAATGTCTCCAAGAATGGTTTCGCAGATTTGACAAATGTATTAAGAGTAATGGAGAGTACTTGGAAGGTGATAACATTGTTTTATAATAAATAAAGAAATAGCTGTTGTTGAGGTATTTAGGACTTGGGGGGGGGGTTACCCTCTTATCTAGGGAAAGGGGAAAAAAGAAGGATGGGAAGAGACAGCAAGTGCAAAAGGAAACTCATTATCATGGAGTTGCTTCTGACTCATGGTGACCCACAGGTAAAAGAGTGGGACGGAGAACAATGGGATTCTCTTGGTTTTCATCCTTAATGCAAAACCCTTGCTGGATTTTTTCCTCCACTGTCGGTTCGAACTTCGGGTGAGTAGTCCAGCACCACCCAGGGACACGTTGAACGTGCACATTAAGAGTGGGGTCTCCGAGAATCGTCAGCAATGAGACTTAGACAGCGTGCAGCGTTCTCAATCTTGGGCAAGCAGAGACTTCACCTGTGATTCTGAAGCAGATAAGAGATTGCTCTTAAAACTAGACACTCTGGCTTCAGAGCACCCCGAAGCCTCCAGAAGTCCTGCTGCTGACTGTGTGAGTTGGGCTTTTGCTCATGTCTGCTTCCCTCCCCACGCCGACATGTCCCCGGTGGCGACTGATGTTAGCAGCAGCCTGTGTTCTGGGAAGAGGTCGAAGCTGGAGACCCGGTCCCCACCAGCAACCAGCTTCCAGGAGGCGCTCCATTCCACTTCTTGGTCTCCCTTGGGCGAGAGGAGGAGGTCTAGGGCGTGTGTTGGGGGTCAGGATGGGAATGAGGGAGCAAGGCTGACCCAGCAGGGGCAGGAAGGACTTGTCTGCTATGTGACTCATCTAATCTGTCATCCATGGTGAGTCCCTCCACTGGCATCTTTTCACGGAGAGAACTGTGGTCCCTGGGTCACCCATCAGTCACAATCAGGCTGCATATGTTGTGTTCTCTGGGATCTGGCAGCTCCAACCACTGCTCTGTGCTGCTCTTCAGTGACTTTTCTCCAGCTGCGTACCCATTGGGTTGGCGGGAGTCAGCCATTGTGGAGCAATCACACAGGCAGGGCATAGGCAGCCCACGTGACTCCGTCCCCACAGCCCGTCTATTGTGGAACTGAAAGGAGTGAGCACTGGGTGGGATTTGCAGCTGCTCTTCTGGGAGGGAGCATGGCTGGGAGCTAGGGCAGGAGGGAGCCTTGCTTCACTGGTCTTCCCTCTGCCTTTGGCAAAAGAGAGACCCAGTCATGAGAGGCTTCCACCACTGCCTCTGCGAGTCTTTTGTTCACTAGAGAATATAATAGTAATAATAGATGCAGCTATGATAGAAAAGGCCCTCACTTATCACGTGCCTGGCTGTTTACAAGTGCCTGACACCCAGTCAGCTCATTCAACCCTCCCCTTGCCCACCCCCACCTATGACATCAGGACTATTTTATTCCCACTTCATAGACAAGAAAACGAACCATAGAGAAACTGACATACTTGCTCCAGGGTCCCACAGCTTGGAAGTGCTAGAGTCAGAACTCAAAGCCCAGCAGTCTGGCTCCAGGGTTCTGGCTCTCACAACTGTTCTAGCCTGCCTCCCTGAAGGACATGTGCTTTCATTTAAAGGGACATTGCCCAACTAGGACATGTCCAGAAGGACGATCCACGTGTTTGAAAATCAAGTCACATGAGGATTCCTGAAAGGAGCCCAAGGTGTAAGTTTGGATACTAGACGAACCCAAGGACAGGAGGAAAAAGAGAGGCCTGAGAGAGTCCAGGAGGTCCATCTTTGGGTCTTTGTCTGTGGTTAAAAATAGCCTCTCATCGCGCAATCTCACAGAGGTGATGCCGAGGCAGTGAGAAAAAAAATCTGAAGACTCAGGTTTGGGCTTAAAATAGAAGTAGCACAGCCCAGAGATGTGATGTCTGACCCATAGAGGACTTAGCTTTCCAGCCCAGGAATGGGACAAGCAGGGGCCCGATGGACACTGCACACCTGGCTGGGCTTGCCCTATTATGCAAGGGAGGGCTTTCATGTTCGGAAGGAGGTTTGCTGGTGATTTCTGTCGTAGACTCGGAAAAGCTAAGTGATTTTACTTAAGTCACACAGCTAGTGTCAAAGATGGTATTTACATCTAAACCTTTGGGGCTTGAAAGTTGAGTTTTCCCTGTTAAATCTTATCGGATCTCCGACAAACCCCATTAGACAGGAGGGGACAGTTTGTGGGAAAACTGTCTCTAAACCTGGAAAATGAACATCTTATGCTGAGCCACCAAGGGTCACACCATCTTCTCCTTTTTCCTCCCTTCGCAGTTGAACTCTTCTCCGTGTGAAATTGCAGAGAGATTTAATGTTGTGATCAGAACAGTCACGCATAAAAAGGCCGTGTGTTAGACAGGGTTCTCTAGAGAAACAAAAGCAGGACACTCATAATTATCTCTATATTTATAGAGATAGACATCTAACATAAGAAATAAACAGCTAATTAATCTATGAATCAGTACCAATGGCTCAGTGCAACTCACTGAGTGAGGCAGCTAGTACACTGGCAGTCCTTCGAGTCTTGAGGGCTGCTGGGTAATTCTCTGTAGAGCAATTCAGGCTATCAGGCCACAGGCAGCAAACAGCAAGGCAGGTCACCAACAGTCAGCCTGATGACAGGGTCCGACAGTCCCCAGCTCAAGAGATGTATATTCCAGGAGCGTGGCGAAGCAGGGCTTGAAGGAACCTCAACTTACAGCAATACAGTCCACGGATTAGGTGTCTCATGGGTAGTGTTGCTTGCAAGTCGAGGCACAGGACAAACCAGGCAGCCAGCTGCGCACTGGTCTGAGATCCAAGAGCAAGGGGAAGGCTCACTGAGCCATTTATATCTCTGCTCTTCAATTAATCTCACATGTGTTCATTGGCCACGTTGGCACAACAAACCTACCTATCACCGCATGCCATCAAGACAATGGGAATGTAACACTTAATGGGATATGTTTGCCTATTTCCCCTTGTCCACAACTTTCCGTGTTGAAAAATACTGTGTCCTGAAGATTTTGTGATGAACATCGGGAAGGGGAGAATGGGAAATTTCCTCCACAACAAACCCACACCGATTGACATTGAGTCTGTCTGACTCTGGGCAGCCCCACGTGTGTTAGAATTGTGCCCGTGGTGTTTTCATTGGCCAACTCTCGGGAAGTAGATCTCCAGGTCTTTCTTCTTGGCACTTCTGAGTGGCCTGGGACCTGTCATCATTCAGTTAGAGCCGAGCCTATGAATCGTTTGGGACTCCTCCTTTGAAACAGTCCTGTTAAATGGGATTTCCACACCAGCAAGGACCATGTCACCAGGGAACTCATTAGAAATGCAAATTCACCAGCTGACCTCTGAATCTATAAACTCCTTAAAATCCCAGAGCTTAATGTTTTGGAAATGACGATGGCAACATATGTGCAAATATGCTTGATACAAGTAATGTATTGGCTGAGCCCAGGTGGCATAGTGGTTGTACGCAGGACTGTGGCCCACTGGGTTGGAAGTTCAAATCCATCAGCAAGGCTGGGCCTCCTACTGCCACCACCAGAGGGCAGTGATGCCCCCCAAACAAAAAAACCAAAACAAGTAATGTATGCCATGTTATAAGAGATGTAAGAGCTCCCAGTAAAATGATTTAAACAAACAAACAAACAAATAAAGTGATTTTTTTCGTGGGTATCACTGCCCTCTGGTGGAAGTAGGAGGCCCAGCCTTGCTCCTGGAGAGCTGCTGCTGGATTTGAACTGCCAACCCAGTGGGCCGCAGTCCCGTACACAACCACTACGCCACCGGGGCTCAGCCCCAATAAAGTGATTTTTAAAAAAGATTCAAGATACAAGCACACGAGGCCAAACCCAACCCACTGCCATCCAGTCAATTCTGACTTGTAGCAACTATTCATAGGATTCCTAAAGCTGCGAAATCTTTACGGGAACAGGAAGACAGCCTCAACTTTCTCCTAAGGAGTGATTGGTGGGTTTGAACTACTGGCCTTATGGTTAGCAGCCCTACCGGACAGCACCCCCAGGACTTTAGCTGAGTCCACTGCACACTCTAGTGAGAGAGCCACCACTTGAAACCCAGGAGACAATGTTCTCCTGACAGAGAGATGTTCTAGGCAGCGAGGAGCCACTTCAGACACGTCAGAGATGCAGCCAGGGTGGAAGTCCCACCGCGACGTGTGCCTTGGTGGTTTAAGAGTTTAGGAACTTGACTCTTAGAGCAAATGCTTGGACCCCTCCAGCAGCAATGAGGGAGAGAGGCCGAGTGATCAGCTTCTTTCAAGATAGCAGCCTCGGGAACCCCGTGGGCAGTTCTGCTCTGCGACACAGGGTCACTTAGACCGAGTGACACTGCACCTACCCACAGCCATCACAATGTGGGCAATGCAGCCCAGAGGAAACGGAGACGGGTGACAACACGGCCTTGAAACAAAGTCTTCAGCCAGACCCTTAGAAGCTCTGAAAGTGTTAACTGATCTGGAGCATCTGACGGGTTAAAAATAAAACAAAACACCAAACCCAAACTCGCACTGCCCAAAGAGAGTTAGCAAAATATCCACATGCCTCTGCCTTCTGCTGAATTTGTTCCCAGTAGGAAACACTCACGTGTCTGATCGTGCTCATTGCATTACAAGTGAAGTAGTTGCTACTAAGTGTGCCGCTGCCGAAGCAAGCCTGTCCGTTTGCATCTGGTTCACATTTTCTTGTCTTACAAAAGAAGCAGAAGGAACTTGACGGGGGGATATGAAGCCAGGGAACGGGAAGGTTCTGTGCTTTGGATGGAATCCCAGTTGTCATGGAAGGAAGGTCTGAGGCAATTCAGGATGGACTTCCTAGAAAATATGTAGCTTGAGAAAGTGTTTAAAAAAGACGCTGCATCAAATCCCCTCTGACCACAGTCCAGGGATTCGAGTAGCCTTATTATCAGACGAGCATTGGAAAGTCAACGATGGCAGGTGCTGTTGGGTTAGAACGTCCTGTCCTATTACTTGATTTCCCTTTGGACCCCTTCAAAGGTTTCAGTTATAAATAATCAATCAATCAATCAATCAATCAATCAATCAATCAATCAATCGGAACCCATGAGAATACAGCCTCCTGTGAATCCCCTCGGACATAGACCAGGATGGGAGCAGCCCGTCTACCCTGCAGGCTGAGCTGGCAAATGGATGCTGGAAGATGCAGTTAAGCTAAAAGCGAACACCTTATCATTTGACCTCCTTTTAAACTCATTTTAAATTTTCTCTGCTTTTTTTTTTCTTTTTTACATTTTCCGCTTTCTTTTCTATTGAGTTTTCTCGGGTTTACTTTGATATTGTTCTTGGTTTTTTTTGGCGGGGGAGCATCACTGCTCTCCGGTGGTGGGAGTAGGAGGCCAGCCCCACTGCTGGAATTGAACCTCCGTCCCAGTGGGCCGCAGTCCCACGCACAACCACTACGCCACCGGGGCTCAGCCCTTGTTCTTGGTTTTTGTATGTTTGTCTATACGGGACATTCAGGAGAGGTAAACTTATCGACAGTAGCTAGGTTAATGGTTTCGGGGGGCAGCAGGGGAGCAGGGGCTGGGGTGGGGGTGGGGAGGTGGCAGGCAGTGTAAGACCTGGGGCCTTGGGGCGCTAATAAAAAAGGGCACAAGAGTGAGGAACAGTTTCTAAAATCATGGTGATGCTAGGACAAGGGTGTTTTCTTAATTAGGATTGAACTGGTGGGTTGACTGATATGTGAATTATATGCCCATAAGACGTATTATTTTTAAAAAGAGAGGCGGTTGAGAGAGAGGAATTGTTTCAAGCAGTGTGATGTCAGCAGAGCCTGAGACCCGGAAGAGAGCGGGATTGGACCGAGTAGAGAACAGGACAGGGCCCTGTATGTCACGGGCATTAGCTGCTGCCAAGTTAGGCCTGACTCACGGTGACCCATGGGCATGGCAGGAGGAAACCCTGCCCGTCCTGTTGTTGCCGTGACTGGCTGCCCAGTGGACAGCTGTGGTACAGAGGACTTTCTTTGACCGATTCCTCCGAAATAGATGCTCCAGTCTTTCAGCCTAGTCCATCTTAGTCCGGCAGCTCAGGAGGGATCTGCTCGGTGTCATAGCAATAGGAAGATTGGAGGAGCAGCTTCCCTCTGGCTGCAAGGGTTGCTTCAAGCCGGAATAGACTCGGTCGAGGTTTAAGAACGTGTCCTGTGAAAGGACACTTATGGATGCCTGTTCTAGTCACACCAGACCGTGAGTGACAAGGTACGGTGTCCAGAGGCCCGTGCTAGTCACTTTGGCTTCCAGCCTAGCAAGGCTTATGTGGATGGCACAGGAGCGGGCGGTGTGCGTACGTGGTGTCCCTGTGAGCTGGAACTGACTTGATGGCACTTGGTAACAGCCACGGCAGCAATTGCACTATAAGCAGCACGTAACCTCATGGAAGCGGGTAGACAAAGACTTTGGGGGAAACTCACGCTGACACCCTCAGCCAGGCCTGTATGCTTCAGGGCGGACTGAGGGCCAACTTCCTGGGGCTCCTCATTCCAGTGGGGCTAGAAACACCCCAGGTCCTAAGAGTGGGCCAGCAGGAGGCCAGAGATGGCTCATCGACTCCCCAGCTCCCCTCGACCGAGGCTTTTTTTCACGGATGAACTCTCCAAGATTAAATTTGAGAGTTGGTAAATTTGAAAGCAACTCGTAGGTCAGTGAGAGTTGCCCTTGATGGAAAGTTTATTTATCTATTTATTTATTAGGTTAAAAGGACAAGTCATACGTTTGTCAGGGAGAACACTAAACGCTCTAAGATTTGCTTTCTTGATCGGACGTCCACAAAACATCAACTGTGTGGCGGTCATGTGCTTATGTCAATTTCATGATTGAGATGTAGGGGTGGAGTCTAGCCTGTTAATCTGGAGATAGCCATGGAGTAGCCAACGAGACCTCCATGTGGGCATGGCTTTCTCCCGAGACTTCTGGGAAATCTCAAGATATTTCCCTGGTGGAGAAGAGAAGCTATCTCCCCAGTTGTTGGGAGTTAGTCTCAGAGACGATGAATTATGGACAAGACAAGATGGCAGTGTCGGTGGAGAAGCCACATGGCCTTGCCCTGATAGAACCAGACCTCTGAAGCTGGAGAAGCCATGTGGAGATCTCTGCCAGTGCTGAGTTGCTTCTTCCACCACTGGATGCTGTTGATGGACCCTGAGCCCTGGAAACAAGGAGCCATGTGGGGACCACTGCCAGCGCCGGGATTCTGCACTCACTGACCTGTGACTTGTGAGTCAGAAGGAGACATTATAGATTGATATCGCACATATGGGCTAATAGTATTGGACTTATGACTTTGAACTGGACTGAGTTGGAATGCTTTCTCAATGTTCCATTCCTTTTGTATATAAACCATTCCCTTATATCCATATGTGTGTCTATGAATTTGTTTCTCTAGTCTACCTGGACTAACACAAACTATATGGGATTCACATTCTGAGAACTTTTCTTCAAGAAGCCTGACTTCTTTCACTTTGAGAGTAATCCACTTCAAAATGTCTTTCCGTCGGAGTCCCTGTATGGCACGAACCCAGGTCTTGGGCTAAGCACCTGAGTCCTAGCTGAAGCCCCATCCCCAGGCACCTGGGAAGAAGGTCCCAGCTTCAGTCTATATCAGTGGTTCTCAATGTCCTTAAAGCCATGACCCTTTCAGACAGTTCCTCATATGGTGGTGACCTCCCTACCATCAAATTCTTTTTTTTTTTGGGGGGGGGGCATCACTGCCCTCAGGTGGTGGGAGTAGGAGGCCCAGCCTTTGCTCTGTGGAGCTGGAATCGAACCTCCATCCCAGTGGGCCGCAGTCCCGCGCACAACCACTGCTACGTCATAATTCTAATTTTGCTACAGTTATGACTTATAATGTAAATAAATATCAGATAGGCAGGATGTATTTTCATTATTACTAAATGAACATAATTGAAGCATATAAATTAATCACAAAACAATATATAATTATATATGTTGTGAAATAGTTATTTCTAATTACAGCTAAATGAAATTTGTCTTGAAGCATGTTGTAGCATGGGTCGCTATCTTCATGTTGGGCACTCGTATGTGGGTGTATCTTAAAGTGACCAGATTTAAAGAGGGACACCATTGACCGGAGGGAGGGGGAGGTTCCTTGATTTAAAATTTGGTCTATCTGGAGCAACAAAAATGTTCATAGAACACAAAAATAGTATCGTAATATATTTATTTTAATTTTTAAAATGCTGCAGGATGTTGTTAAATTGTTAAAAAGCAGGATGTCTGGTCACCTTAGATGTGGACAGACCCGCGTGGAGACGGACAGAGGAGCGGTGTCTCAGTTCCTAAGACCCTGGGAAATATGGGAAAATAGGGGTTTCTTTGGTACCTCCCCATCAGAAAACTCTAGCTTGTCCCTTCTGGAGTGCACACATTGCGTACTAAAAGTCAACACACTCAAGGCAAAAGTAAGGCCAGTGACTGGAGAAACTGACCATGTTTCAGGGGCTAGACGGAGGTCTTCCCTTCCATGCTTTCCTGCAGCCCTCTCTCCGCCACTGAGGTCAGTGGTAGTGTTCCCTGTCGCCCTCCTCAGAGAGGGCAGGCAGTCTGAGACCGGGGCTGGCCTTCCAGGAGCGTGTGCACTGGGAGAGCTGGCACATTACTAAAGGCAGACTGCAATCTCCCTTATCGCCCTGATTTGATGTCTGATGTCACGTCTTCCTTTTTTTTTTTCTCTCCTTCTTTGAAGAAGTCATCTTTAAAACTCCAAAAGACTGCTTACAAAACTGTGTGGAACCGTGGACAGATTCACTTGGGGGTGCCTTCATCAAAAGGAATGGATCTTTCTCAGCCACGGCGCTTCATTCTTGGAGTCCGAGGTCTTGTGCAGCAGCCTGAGTGGTGTAGTGGGTTACAGATTGGGCTGCTCTGTGGGAGCAAAAGGGGGTGTGCCTCTCCCGGGAAGAGCTGCAGACTCAGGAACCCACAGTTCTACCCTACCCTACAGAGTTGACATGCATCAAAATCAACCTGATGTCTGGGATTGAGGCCACGACTGTTGGGGTCCAAGCCACGGTCTGTTGCTCACCACTGCCCCTCCCCCACAGCAAACCTGAGATGGGGTCAGACCCATTCCCATGGAGCCTGCCTTCAGAGGAACCTGGCAAGCAGTTCCTCTTTTGATTTCTGTTTTAGGGGATTTGGAAGAAGCTCCCGGCCCAAGGGTTTTGGAATCTGGAGTCTGATCCTCAGAGTCTGGTCTGAGGGGAAGGCTGAGGGCTCTGGGGAGAAAGGAGCTGTGTTTGGACCTGTGGGCTTGGCTGGGGGCAGGGAGGCCATGTCCAGGCGCCCACAGGGAGACAATGGCCCACTCAGAGAGATCGTGGCCTTGGGACAGGCTGAGTCCAGAGGTTAGCACTGGGTCTAGCCTCTGACTCAGGCGTGTCCTTCTGTCCCCCAGTACCCCAGTGGAGGGCAGCCCCAGGAGGAGGGATATTGCAATACCCTCTATTTGTTCTCCATGGCCTGCTTGACTTAGACCCCAGGCTCGGGGGCAGAGACTCAGCCTGGAATCTGTTCACCATGGTGGGAGAGATGCCGTGGCCAGAGGGCGCCTAGGGGTGAGTTGGCGCTGCCACTCTGCCCCTGGGCAGGTTCCCCCAGAGCTGATGATAGGCCAGGAAGGAGAAAGAGAACAGCCATCCGGGCCTCCTGACAATGCCAGCCACTGGCCAAGGATCAGGCCTGGGAGATATTCCACTAGGTTGATTGACTCCAAGAGTGTCCACTCCCAGTTTCCAGGACTATCTCCCACCCAAGCCTCTCTCCTCTGGAGCCTTTCTAGAGAAGTCCTGACTCACGTGAAGATGCTGTTTCTCACTTCCAGCGGCTGCCAGGTCTGCAGCCTTGCCACGCCAGGCACTTGGCTCACATCTGCTTCCCTCAGGAGGGGCCTTAGGCGGTGGCCTTGCTCTCCCCGTTGGATAGACAGGTCTTGAAGGAGCTAAGGCGGGGCCTCCAGCATAAGGGGCGGGGCCCTGTATAAGGGGTGGGGCCAACATCCAAACCCAGATCTGTCTGCGGTTCCTCCCAGTCCATTGGGAGTCCTCCTGAGATGGTGTTGCTGATAGAACCTTCCAGGTTCCGGAGGTCCTGCCTCCCACTGGTTCCTTGCCCAGGGCCTCCTCTTTCTCCACTTGACATCTGTAAATAAAGGGGCCTGGCTGGTATCAGAGATCTTAATCTTGAGCAGCAGTCTTAGCCACAGGGTGTAGGGACTGGCTCCTTGAGATGGGCTGGGAGTGGAATGTGGCAAAGGCATGAAGGCATCATATTACATAGCTGTGATCTCGGTGGACAGACAGGAAAAGCCAGGGCTTTATCTTTTTTTTTTTTTAATGTTAATTCAGTCATTTTATTGGAGGCTTGTAAAACTCTTATCACAATCCACACATACATCCATAGTGTCAAACACTTTTGTACACTTGTTTACCTCATCATTTTCAAAACACTTGATCTCTACTTGAGCCCCTGGTTACCATTCCTCACTTTTTCCCCTCCCTCCCTGACCCCCATGAACTCTTGAAAATTTTATAAATTATTATAATGATGTCATATTTTATACCATCCAACATCTCCTTTCACCACTTCTCCACTGTCTGTTCCCCAGAGGAGAGGTTATTTATAGATTCTTGCAATCTGTTCTCCCTTTCTTCCCCACCTTCCCTCCACCCTTGCCAGGGCCTTATCTACACAGCATTCATGACCCCGCCCTGCAGGTGGTTCTTGTCCTGATGGTTGAGATGTGGGGAGGCCGGGAGTGAAACAGCTTGTCTTGTGGGTTGGGGTACACTCAAGAGTGGAAGGCCGTCTGTAGCCTGTCTGACTTGTTGTCTGTCTTTCTCACTTCGAGCTTCCACCCAGCTGTCAGCTCCCCTTCTGTACATGTACATGCATTCTGTACATGTATTTCTGTGCACCTTCACCTTGGTGTGCTAATCCTGTCTGTCCTCACTCCCACTGGGCCCTAAAGGCACACGAGCACACTGTGCTGTCCTGGACAAGCATCTTGTGATGGAAGTCTACCTTGAATGTTGTGGGGTTGTTCACACGAATGTGGCTTTAGGGAATCGGTCAGGTGAGAAGGACGGCAGGAAAGAGGAACGCCCTGGGCAAGATGGATTGACGGCGCTATGGCTGCGACCACTTTCCACACAGCAGTTGTGAGCACGGCACAGGCCAGGCAGGAATGTTTTCTGTTACTCCTAGCCAGAACCCACCCAATGGCACCACTTAGCAAGAACAACAGTAAGAATCAAGAAAAGAGGACTTTTCAACCCACCGATTCCTCCCATATGTGCCAGCCTTGGTGGCATAGTGGTTATGCGTTGGACTGCCAACAGCAAGTTCAGCAGTTGGAAACCCCCAGACAGGACTTTGCGTTACAGTCTTAGAAACTCGCAGGGGAAATTCAACCCTCTCGTGTACAGTTGTTACAAGTCGGTGTCAACTCGATGGTGGTAAGTATGGTTTAGATTTTTGGGAGAAATAAAAAAAATAACTGATGCACAGTCTTTTCCTTAGGGGGTGGGTCATGGTCTAAAAGGTGTGTGTGTGTGTGTGGGGGGGGTGGCTGAAAAAACAAAAGCAAAAAGATATTTATAGTTCACTGTGATAAGGACTTTGAGGTTCATCGGGACTCATAGATGAACAGTGGAGAAGACTAGGTCCCTGGACAAGGGGACGTTGGAAACTTGTATGAAGGGTCTGAGGCAGGGGATAGGTGAGAGAGGGAGTCTGGGATTGCTTGCAGGGGAGGTATTTTAGAATGAAACATGGGAGTATATGAGATTAAGAATGGATTGGAGAGTGATATTCCTGACAAGATTGAATAGTAAAAGCAAACAAAGATTATGATTACAATCCAGGGCCAACAAAAAGAGCCCACCTGCAGCTCTGTGGTAAAGAGACAAGGCTGTCTGTTCCCATAAAGCAGCGGTCCTCTACCCTCCTCATGCCGCGCCTTTTCAACACAGTTCCTCATGGGATAGTGATCCTCAACCATAACATTATTTTTGTTTCTACTTCATAACTATCATTTTACTACTGTTACGAATCAGGAGACCCCTGTGAAAGGGCTGTTTGGACCTCCTACCAACCCCCCCCCCC